>JAQFZG010000369.1:0-35586 GCA_034695465.1 Entomobrya nicoleti | reverse complement strand
CAGCAGAGCCTCCTCTTATCCAATTCAATACTTTTAAGTTGTTAGAAGAATACAAATTTAACACTTACTCGCGTAGGTATAACCTGAATACATTCTATAATTCGATATATGTTAACCTTAGTGAACTTGAAAAACTACAAGAAAAACACGGGTCTATCAACTCTCACGAAGCACTTCCAGTCGTTTCAGAACTATGGTATGAGTTGATGATCTGGTTGCGGCCCCTTGAAACAGTTCAACTCGGTTTAAATTTTTTGAAAGATGAAATACCAAAGCAAATGTGGAGTATTATCAATAACTCTTCAATGTTGCCAGATTACGGACAAAGTTTTGAGGAAAATATTTCCACCATAATAAATATTCATATGAAAAAGTGTAACAAGTCTGCAGTTATATTGTATGGGCCAGAGGCAATTATACTCCACACAGTTCTCAAACAAATGGGTAAATCGAGCTATCTTGGCAAGGACAAAATACTTGAGATATTTTGGGGATATAAATTTGTAGGATACTTTCCAGCCAAATTACGTTTTCGAGCTAGGTATCTTTTTGACGCTGGCATATTTGATTGGTGGCAAAGGTTAATTGGTTACTCGTTTGCTTTAAAACTCAATGTTCACAGTAAAACATTATTGGCTTCGCATAACCAAACGGGTACATCTGAAATTACTAGAAACAAAACAGCAGTAATTGTTCTGAGCGTCATTCCTGGTTTTGGTTTTCTTCTATCCTTAACTGTATTCATTTTTGCCGAGAACTTCAGAAAAGTTTTAGGTTTTTTCTCGAGGTGTCTAAGTACTGCCCTTAAATTGTTCCAATATATTCGAAAGTTTGTATTTAACTTATTGTTAGATGTAGAAGTAGAAAATATTGTTTCAATACAGGTTCAACCAAAATTATAAAGTTACATTTAGCATGTGCTTATTTGTGAGGTTATTCTAATACTTTAAAATATGAGGGTTGTGACGTCGTAATTTGGAATAAACTGAGGGCTTTCCAAAATCCAGCTAGTTGAAATTGTTCAAAGAGCCCTACTCAGCTGAGCTGATATTCGTGAGCAGAATTCATTGTATAAACAAAGCTATGTATGTATGTACTTTGGGGCAGGTATCTAAGACTATGATAGCCTGAGACACCATTGAGGCATCTGGATAATTGCGATTGTTTGAAGAACCCCTTTCTACATATTGGAAGGTAGAGACAACTGAAGTGAATATTGTGCCCAGAGTCTTTGAAGCATTAGTCAAATCATACTGCATCTCTGCCATCTCCCAACCCAAGAGATGTGTGATGCTGCACACAAACTTGCACTAACACTTCTAGACTCCTTCTTCGTTCACTTCTCATAAAGATCTACCATTCCACTATTTTTGTACGAGCAGCTCAGGTATTGAACCTGGACAAATGTTGGCTTAAACAGCTAGAAATTGAATGTTCTAACCGTTCGGCCACTCCGGCTGCTCTTATAAACAAAGCAAAGGTGACTATAAAATATAATGCATACGAAATGGCAGAACAGGACATATCTACAAGGACTACGTTAATATTAAAATTTGGTTTATAATAAAAAACAAAAACATGTTTGTCGTATGCTAGATTTCAACCAGAAATATATGTTTACTACATTGCATTACATCAGTTACGGTTTAACCGTGTTCAATTTATTTTTTTATTTTAGAAAATACAAAATAATAATATAGTAAAGCTAAGCTTGGGCTAGTAAGTGATACATCGCAAAATTATAACCAATCACTAAAAAAGTCTGGAAAGCATTCTGATCTAAGTAGTAATGCACTTACAACATCTCAAGTTATTTTTTCATTATTTGAGATCATATTTGGCATCCAGAATACTTCAGAAATTTTCTCTTATTTGAAGCAATGGTTTATTTAAGTGATTTATAATTAGATCGGACTTGGTAATTGGTAGCAGAAAAGGTTTTTGATGGTTTGGTATGTCGTTGGCATTGCTAGGCATGCTTCCAGAAATGTGAAGAATTGTATTGTTTGGTTTTCATGTAGCATACCAATTTTGTTCCTATAAAATAATAAGTATAACCTGTAAATTCAAAAATAATTATATAGTGAAGGGGGTTAGTATTTAGGCTTCACATTAAATAAATAAATTTTGGTTTAATGAGTGTATCAGTTTGGAACAACATCGTACCGTGTGTGAAACCAAAGCGGCACATCTGAGATGATTAAAAACAAAACATCAGCAAATTTTCTGCGCCACATACCTGGATTTGGTTTATTTAGTAATATTTATGCATTGCCAAATGCTGACCTCGATTTTAAGGAAATAGGATACGTAAAATATTTGATTGGTGTGAAAAGCATTGATTCTATTCACACTTTATTTCATTTTTAGTTTTATAGAGAGAACCATCATTTTTAATTATAACCATGAGGCATAATCCTGTTATCCAACTGGTTCTTATGAATAGTGGGATAAATTTTTACAGTATGAATTAAGTATCATGCATACTAGAATATTTTTTGTACAAAAAGCTTCCCGAAGTATTTTTTTTTGTTAAAATATTTACCAATATACTTAAGTCACATTTATAAATACTTAAACTGTATAAAGGCTTTCAGGAGACATGTATATATAAATAGTTAATAACATAGGCGTATTGTTACTTAATTGCTAAGGAAGTAAGTTTAATCTAGAAACTATCTAATAAAATAATTGTGATCAAATTTTGAATCATGTCATCACAAATCATCAGACCAAGCTGGGCCCTTCCTATTCCATACGGTCCCAATTTAATTCCAATTGGTTTACAGGCTCGAATAATTTTTCGGTCTTCTCTTCTTCTTAAATTTAACTGCCAGTACTTTACAAAACGTTTAGAGTTTTCAAATGGAATACCAGCAAGATATGTGAGCATCAATGAATAAATAAAACAATTAACTGTTAATATCGGTGCTACTATATATATTAGAGTATCCACTTTTCCATACCACTGAATAGTCATAGCACCAGTAAATGAAGCTACCATTATCCCCTCGAATATTAAAACAATTAAGAATTTATTGCTGACAATGTCTGACATTTCAAAAAGGATACATGTGCTTCTAAAGTTCTTCAGATACGTACGAAAACTTAAATTAGAGCTTTCAGAAGGAAACAAATGCTTTGAAGTAAAGAAAATAGAAGTGTCAAGAAACATTATAAATAAAAGTATAACCGACAGCAAACTTAGTACATTGAACGTTACAATAAAAGTGTAATACAATGTTTCTGCACATTTTACAAAATAATTAGAGTCGAAAATAAGTTGCAATGGGTAATACGATACTACAAGAGGTGCTGCACCGAAACATATTATAATAATAACATGACCTGCTGAAATTCCGTATACGAATAATTCATGACTCGAAAGTGTACGACAGATTTTCGTTTGAACTAAATCAGAGTTTGTGAATTGGAGTTTGCCGATTGTTCGAATCAAATATAATTGATTTATAATGTAGACAAGCTCAGTTTTGCAGCTGTATTGCATATGAAAAATAGCTAGACAAATTATGGCAAAACTAAGGCACAAGCCGTATACGGCAACTTGATCGACATGCTGAATAGTGTACGTTTTCCAATTGAAAAATAGCCAGCAAAGGCGATACAAGGTAAATGGGAGAAATAAACAAAACGTTATGAGTCTTGCGAGGATTCGAAAATATCTGAATTTGGGCTTATGATACAAGGGACTTGGAGTAGCAAGCTGTTGATCGGCAGTAAGGTGCCAAGGCTGGGGTACAACTTTTTGTAGAATTGAGTGAACTGTGAATGCGCCAGATGTAAGTGTCATGTTTCTACTTTTTCGTAGAAACTTTGTCAAAAACAATTCGCGTTGGTTTCAGTATAATGGTTTAGGTGTCTATTTTTCCTAGGTGTTTTTTAGGCTCACAGTCTCTTGCCAAAATAAGACTTCTACTAAAATCATTTAAACTTTAAATGACCACAAACCCTCGAGTTGACTTTAGAGTTACAAATATCTTGAAATATTAAGATGAATTCTGATTGATTTTTTATATAACTTCCATTGGCTTTTGTTTGCCCATATATTTTTTTTTGAAAAAGAAATTTATTTTAATGTCTTCAGCTTTTATTGTTCATATTGGTAGCAGTACCTTGTAAAATTTTGTTTTTAACAAAAATGGTTTATGTTAGGTTGGATATAATGCGCTCTAATGTACCTTCCACAATTTTAGAAGGCTTACGGAGACTTTAAGGAAAATTGCCAATATTTTACCATACTTTTAGGTAGTTGAGTGAAATATTTCCAAGCGTAGCTCATGTCAAGTTTCGAAACATGCTTTTAATTTTAATACCTTAAACGAGCTTTCTATTCTACATGTAATTCTGATGTAAGTTAATTTAAAATTTACCAAGTTTAAGATTCTTCACTTTTTCATTTTACAAAAAAATAGGACAAGAATTGGGAAAACTTTGGCCCAACTATCTAGCAGTGCTTAGTTTTTGATTACTTACTGACATATATTGACTAGATCCAAAAAACTAAGTAGTTATTGAAATTCCACATATGTAATAACACCATATTTTATAGTAGGTAAACAAAATATTTGCTAATTAAAAAAATAAAGGGCTACTACTGAAAGCATTTAACTTAGAATGATCAAAAACCCTTGATTTGACTTTGGAATTGTAATATGTCTTTAAATATTCAGATGACTTTTAAATAATTTTTATACAACTTCTCTTGCCTTACATCTTTGCCCATATTTTTTGCCTGGGAAGTTATTTTAGGCTTTTTATTGAAAATAAAAAGTATTCGAATGTTTTAACTTATGTTCGAATTCTTACAAATTGCCCGGTGGGGAGTTTAAAATGTCTCTGCTAGCTAAGCATAGGAATGTTTAAAAAAAATATTTTTGCAATAACAAATAAATAACTTGCACTTTGTCCCTGCTGGCTATGATGAACCTCCTTAGGTCCGAATGTTCCTGCTTGATAATATTAACAAATTTTGTTGCAAATATCCGTTTTTATCCTCAATTTGTCCGGTGACGCCAACACCGTCACACGTAAGAATTTGGACGTACGTGTACGTGCTTTTATTCTTCTTATTGGTAGAAAAGCTATGAGGTACCTTGTAAACATTTCTTTTAAAAAGGTGGTTTTGTTAGGTTTTATCTAATACCCTATAAAGTTTATTTCACAATGATATAGAGCTTACTCAAACGAAAAAGAATGCTAATGTTTCACGATAGTTTAAGGTAGCTGGGCGTAACATATCCAGACACAAAAGTAGTTCATCTCAAATTTGGATAAACATGTTTTTAATTTTAATATATTAGGATAGCACTTTATTCTACATACTTTTCAAATGTAAGTTAATTTAAAATTGTCTAAAGTCAGAATATTTTATATATTATTACTATTTTACTTAAAAACCAATTTAAATTTAGAATAAGAAATGGAAAAACCTTGACTCAAGTATTAGGCAGCGCATAAATTTTTGATGTCTTACTGACATATATTGAATAGATTTGTAAAACGCGCATCCACTAAAAAGGGGAAATCTAACTAGGGAACTAAAAAAAGTGCCGCTCGCAGATCAGCAAGTGAGTAGTGAATTCTTGATCATTTTTAATCGTAGATTACGAATCTGGAAACCTTTTTGTTTAAAACTCATAAACAAATTTTTGACGGGCATTTTAAATTATTCTAAAGCAATGCACTTTTATCCCTCGGCACTATCTAGCTCACATAATCAGTAAATATCCGTCACAATTGAGCCATATAAAACAGACAGATATAAAAGAGATAGCCTCTAACAAATGAACCCACGAAATTAAGGTCATATAGGCCATTAATGCAGAATGACCTTATAATGTACAAGACTAAAAATCAATCTATTAAATCTGTTTGCGAGTTTCACACAACAATGTTTCCAGATTCGTGATCGACGAGTACAAATGATCCAGAATTGACTATTTACTTGCTGATCTGCGCTTTTTTTACTTCCCGTGTATGACACCAAAAATAGTACATTTTGCGACAGTACTTTTCCAAGTTGAGCAGTTGCGAATCCATTGCCTCTATTTGATGTCGAAGTTGCTAACAAACTCTTCTTAAGCCTAACTGGCTAACAGGATTATTGCTATTTTTCACGAAGCAACACACCGCCCAGCATGATCAGGATCACGGTAAATAATTTACGTTTTTACAAAAACTAATTGTGCTCCGAACAGATTTATACCATCTCGTGGCTTGCCCCAATTTAATTGTCAAATTTTATCAACGAACATTTATAAGAGTATTCAAGCTTGTTTATTTCACAGAATAACATTGCATCATATTTCATTGGCTCATATGAAAAAAACCCAAATGACGATGGAGCGTACGTTGAGCTTAGAATGCTGATAATATAATTTAGAACCGCTTATAAAACAAGGAGCAATTAACTCACAAAAGAATTTCTTTCAAAATTCATTCTAAAAGAGTGTTTCAGTATACATTTTAGTTGTAAATTTAAGCTACATCAAATTATTAAGCATGTCTATAATTTCATGATTTATTTTATTAGAAATCAACTTTTAATATGGATTCCTCCTTGTTCTGTTGCTTCATGGTACTACTCCTCTTCCACTTTAAATCTTTGGGGCGTTTCGAATTGACTGTTACACAGAGATGTTTTACAATAGCACATTGTCCCATTTGCATTTAAATCATCGCAATAGTTTTCCCTTTCCCCTAGTTCATCTGATAAGGGCTCATTCATCGCGAATTTGGACTGGCAATATCGATAAACCTCCTTTCATTTTTCATGCCGTCAAAACAAATAGAATTGCTGCTGAAATTCCATATACGGTTCTTCGAAAACTGACAGCTCAAATCGTCCCAACTTTTGGCACAAAACTGCTCGTAACACCGAACTAAAACAATTAAAAGATAAATATGAATTTATAACTGGCTGATCTTATTTTTAAAATTTAGTAAAATGTTACGTGGTTTAATGGTTCTTCCAACTTGAATATGTTGGATAGAGAAGAAAATAACCACAAGTATTGAATAATGTTTCCTCGTCATATTTTAAACTGAATTGGGTGGACGGAAGAATTGTTTTGAGAAAAAGAAACTGGTTCTGACATTGACCATTGGAAGATAATTAGCTTATATTGACCTTGATAATATTTCAAGCAAAATGTAAACATGTTATTTGATGCAAAACAATATAAATCCATTGTATTTGATCCCACTGCCACGAAATTCTCGTTTTTTAAAAAACACAAATAATTCCAAATTCCGGCCTTTGGAAAAAACTAGTAAGTATGATAGGTGTGATTAATGTTACGTTTTTGTTGATGCGATGATATTATTCAAAATACTGTGAATATTTTACTGTTAGATACTTTCTAAACATAATATGTTGGATAGTTTAATCAATCACCGCTTTTATAACTAAGCTTTGTTTATATTTATATACGGTAAAATTAAAATTATAAGAAAAATGGGCTCGCTGGGCTTTAGAAATATATAATGAAATACATTTGTTACTTTAGATGCTTGGACCTAATTGTAAGTTCGATTGGTGGCGTAATGGCGATAATGTTTACATATTTGGCCGGCCAACTGAATAAAATCTAAAAAACGAGAAGAATGTAAATTCTGATATGTAACTACCGTTTGCAGTGTAAGATGGGATGTATATGAACGTATATGTACGTTGAAGTACGCTTTCGTACGTTTATGTATGAAGCCATGTCAGAATCGTCAGTAAAAATGCCATTTAAAATGCATGTGACCTTGTGACCCCTATATCTCGGGTCACATTTGACCCCAATATCTCGGGTCACATGTGACCCCTATATCTCGGGTCACATTTGACCCCTATATCTCGGGTCACATTTGACCACCGGGTCTGAAATTCAATCCCATAAAAGGTCTTGACCTCTGTATACCAAGTTTGGTGTCAAGTAGTTTTTGAGATATCGTGTTCGCAGACAGACAGACCGATACACATACAGACAGCATGTTAAACCCCTTTATTAACTACCGTTTGCGTAGCTAGGTAGTTATTAAAGGGGTTTCGTTACCAACTTTGCCCAAAAAGGAAGAAAGAGGAAATTTACATTTACCTAAATCATATGGATTTCATCAAGTGGCTTCATATGGAATCGTCACACACAAGCTTGTTATTCTCATTTGCGTTTGCCACTTGCCCTAAATTTAGTGCCAAAAATTTGTTGACGAAACCGGTTTGGTACAACTTTTTTAGACGAAAGCAATTTAATCGACACCAAGCTTCTTATATGATCAAATGTCCAACTCATTACCCGCAAAAAAATTGAATGTAAGTCATGTGACCTGCAGTTAGGTCGAACGCAGACAGTAGATTAGCTATCAGTTTTTTGCTGTTCCTTTGAGACGCAAGTCACTTGACACCATTCAATTTTTTGCGGGTGATGAGCTGGTCATTTGACCATATAAGAAGCTTGATCGACACCCCTACTTAAGTATTTTACTCATGTAATTAAGACAAAATCTGCACAACAACAATGTGCAGCTTAACTAGTTTCGGCAGAAATATTAATAATTTCTTGATTGGCAAGTTGTTTTGTATTTAAAACAATCGAATGAATAAGTGAAGTCCTTTATTGCGTAATTATTATAGACTGTACAACCAAATTGACAAAGAGGGTTTAAAGACATTGCATTTGATGTGAGGTTCGAAAAAGTCCTTATATTTATATCCGGCTAGTATATCTAGTTTTAGTATTTTTAGCTTCAAAAAATTAATTAAAAATTACTTCCGTCCTCATGATTTTTTTTATACTTCCATTGTTAAAAGTCCATTTAAAAAGTTAATTAAAATATGTATTGCCGCCCTGCAAATTAATTTTAAAATGAGGAAACTACCTGAGTTTTTTTGTAATTTTTTTTAAGTCTGACAACAAACCATGTTTTTCCGTGTTTGCTCAAGATCGTATTTAAAAATTGATGACTTTTTATTTATTGAGTTTAGCTTGGGAGCCGAGAATCAAAATTTACAATTTGCTATATTATACGGCAATAATTGCAGCTGCTGGATACAACATATTTATGTTTTTAGTTTGCGTAATAATTTGCATTATAGAAAAGTAAGATCCTTTAATAATATGAGTTTTAATTCAAAAGTGTTTACTTTTAGTACCATTTTACAGTTCAGTTAACATAGACTGGGGGAGTAAGTATTACTAAAGTATGTCAGGAATATGTAAGTATTCACGTCCTCACTGCATTTCTTGAAACTACTGCTAACTTGATGTAAATTTCTCGCTCACGATGAATAATTGAACTCATTTCTTCTAAATATCCAACCAGTAAATTCTTTTAGTTAAATGTATTATTTTATTCGGTTTATTTATAAATGTTAAATGCAATAGATTGGTTTAGCATCCATTCATATAATTACTTTTAATTCAATCAGTACTAACAATCTCTTCCATGTAACTTGTGTATATGTTGGCTTACGATTAGCACAATACCCATAACTTTTGTTATGTACTAGCGTACAAAATAAACTTTACAAAACAAAAATGCACAAATTGAACTTAATGTACAAGTTTATTAACCAATCTATAATTACTAACTAACACTAGTTTTGTTGTTTGGGATTAACTACCTGTATAGTCACAAATCCCTGTATAGTACATTACTCAAGCTCACAAAATTAAT
This sequence comes from Entomobrya nicoleti, assembly GCA_034695465.1. Taxonomy (NCBI): domain Eukaryota; kingdom Metazoa; phylum Arthropoda; class Collembola; order Entomobryomorpha; family Entomobryidae; genus Entomobrya; species Entomobrya nicoleti. The sequence continues at coordinate 25,902 of JAQFZG010000369.1, read as the reverse complement.
ACGGCTATAGCTAAGATAAAATCAAATGTATTTTTTCCAAGAAATTTTAATTATTTAAACGTTGGCAAATAATTATGGAAAACCTAATTGTTACCAATACTAATATTGTAGCTCAGTAATTACAAACCTGGTTGAAATGTTTCAATATTTAGACGCATTTACAAATTTACATACAATATACATACATACTTGAATTACTTGAATGCTTTTTTTTAAATATTTAAAGCAGTTGTGTATCAAATGATTTAATCTAGTTCTTAAATTGCTGAATTTTGACGTGCATGTTTTAACCTTGATAATATACACATTCAACCTTTTCAATTTTATTTGTAGCTTGCTACAAAAGCTGCTTTGTTTTTTTCTTTTCATGATTGTATTTATCTTTGTCCCTAAAAATTAGCAAAAATAATGATCTTTTGAAAGGCAGTTTGTTTACGATAAAATGATTGTCAAACAACAAAAATGTCAGGATTGCCAACGATAATCCAACCAGAGGTATACCACAAAGCGAATAGACAGCCGTAGTGCTAGAATCATTTCTTGACCAAGTACTATTATCCTTAGAAATTGCCAACCGTATTATGTTATTACCAGTTGTGTATTCCAGCTTGAAAATGATACCTTGGTCGCGGTAAAATTTGAGTTGGAAAATATCCTCAAAAGTTGTAGGAATACAAGACTTCATTAATTATGTCTTTACCGAGATACACCTGCTTTGTCTTCTCTCTTAAAATTGTGTACAGTGGAATAGCTTGGGCCTCCGATAAAATTACAGCGGACTTGTTGCATGGACCCATGTGCATTTTATAAATTTCTGAGACACTGCAAAACCTACTCACCTCTCTCTTGTTATGAAACCGGAGTGGAAACATTTCAGAATTTTTGAGATAAAACTGTGTTCGATTCGCAAGAGTGTCCTTTAAATCCCTCAGCTTTTTCCAATCCCTTAAACGTCGAGTTGTCAATAGGTTATCAAAAAGTTCTGAAATTATTGGGAATGCCTCGTGTCCATTTTCTTGGGTATATGTCCCATTTATGCTAAGGTTAGCAGCCCTCCGAAGAAAGTTCATGTCACTTCTACTAAGATGAAAATGACGTGTGTAAATCTTGAACTGATTTTCGACTAACCCGTCAAAACTATCAAAGGGAACCATTGGAGGTTCTGCGGTTAACCTTGTAATATTGTCACCCTTGTATAAGTTTCCTACGTACAAAAATGCAATTGGAATGACAAAAAAAGCCCAGTAAAACGCTGCGTCACCCCTCAAAGCCAAGTCGTCAAATAGCTTGGATGACTGCTCAACAAAGGTGGCATACAATTGAAAAGCTATATTTTTGTACCGTTTTTGTTGTGTAGAGTAATTTCGTAAATGTGACAGCATTGCAAGAATGTTCACTAGAATAATCCATGTTGAAATATCAATTACAGTAATCATTTCTTTCAACTGATTTATCCAATGTACTTGTTTTTTGTGGCAACTTACAAATACTAACCTCCTTTGCAAAAATGAAAACGTTTGGAGGGAAGCCAAGTTCGAACTTCTTTTTGTGTAAATCAGAGGACAGAGTTTGTGATGGTACTTTATCAACTTGGAATTTGTGCACGAACCCATTTTTAGGGATTTCCATTGGTACATTTGTCGTGGGAAGGATGCAGTAATTATTACTGATGTATTTTCTGGAAGTAAATTCGAGATAAGATGAATGTCTGCTATATTATAAATACGATTTCCCAGTGCTTTGGAACTGATGGGAGGAAATAATATAGTGGTAATGTACTTAGTAGCCACTACAGTGTCGAAAATATATAGACGAATTTTTTTAGTCGACTTGATTTTAGTAGTCGAATGTGTACTTAGTCGATCCTATAAAAGTAGTCGACTTTAGTTGAATGCATAGTTAGTCAACTGTGTATTTAGTCGAATTCATAATTGGTCGACTGTCTATTTAGTCGATTACATATATAGTCGACTTCGTAAAGGCTTGAAAGCAATATTTTTCAAAAAAAATCAAAAAGCTAAAATTTCCCCATGTTAATCAAATGGTAGATACTTTATCTCAATAGTAACAAGCGACGGTGACCATTCTATTTATATTTCTTATCTCTATTGTCTCAATGAAAGATGATATGTTTGAATTTGACACCTATGCTATAAAAGTAGGAAGTAAAGTCACTAGTTTTAGTAAAAGTTATTTAAAATTGTACTGGCTATAATTTCTGTTTTCTGTCTCAATTGAGTTCTTTGATCATCATATTTGCTACATTGCCAGTGGCACGTTTACATCAAAATCAAAGCAGCGATAACTAGCAAGATTAAGTATGAAACAATTTTTTTATAATTTTGACCGACATCTGTTAAACAACACAATGATTGGGAGCTACCTACACGTGTCAGATCCTCAGCTGATTCTAAATCAACGCTAATTAGTATTAGAGATGTCTAAGGTGATGTTGCTTAAAATCGATGCAACATTTTTCATTTTAATATTATAGTAGGGCTCATACATACTACTACACCTGCTAGACCAGTACGGCACGAGAAGTTTGTTTCTAAATTATGTTTTGTTTGTACATACTTTGTAAAACCCATAGAATAACATTTTATGTACTAATATGTATAATGGACTGTATTCCCTGTGTGAAACCAAACTAAATGCTCAAGAATCACATGCATGTTCTTAGTTTTCTGAAGTATAACGATTCGACAGTAAAAATTCGACTAAACTAAAGTCGACTAGTAAATTTGCACTAAATACTTGGTCGATTAGTTAACCCTTCCGACTAAAAAATTTCGACTGTATCTGCGGTCGACTGAAGACATTTCCACTATATTATACTGACCCGGAACTGATATATTTCAAAATAGTTGCTCTCGATTTTAGTCCATTTTCTGTCGCTTTTTGGTAGTCTTTGATATAACTTGGAGCCTTCACATTGACGACATTTAAATTGCTTTGACTTGTATCCTTTTTGCTAACAAAATACCCCAATGACGCCAAAGATGGTGGGTCGTAATTTGAAAATATTATTGTTAGTTTGAATGGGTCACAGGGTTCGCAATGAAAACAAAGTGCATACAATTTTGCGCTTTGTTTAAAAATTTCCAACAATAGCACAGTCTCTGATAAGCGCATTGACGAAGAGCCAATAATAACGGTAGAAATCCACTTGGCTACTTCAGTGCTTCCATAGCAAAAAGAGTCATTCTCCTGACTGCAAATGAGAACTGAGTAAAGGGGTGCGGTAAATATGTACTCAGGTCTCCAGTCCTCAGGCAATGAGTACCATAAAGAATTTATCCAAAACACGTCTTTCAAAACAAACGAGCTTTCAGGGTCGTCAATATGGTACTCAAGTCTATCAGTTATATAAAGAAAAGGATCTGAGGCCTGTGATTGAGGACGTAAATAGATGTTTGCCTCACAATTTGTGTTTTTACTTGCCAGACGAAACATCCTTGTGACGTTTTGTGTACCCTTAACATAATAATAACCGATATCTAATGGGAAGGATAGAGTTTTATTTTTTACCAAAACTTCTCTTGATGCTCTGAAAGTTGTCAGATTTAACTTTGTCATCCATGTCACAAGTCTATCCGGTCTCACAGGGCTAAGTTCAATCGGGAACACAAATTTTTCGTCCGGAAACGAAAAATGGCGTATCAGAACAATTGGCTGAATTACGCGTGGAAATTCGAAATTCGACCCTTTAAAGTTCATAACGTGAATCAAACATCCAGAAAATATGTTTATTGTATTTTCTACAAATAATCGTTTATTTGTTGCTGAGTTTTGGAAAGTAAAATCCAAATCATTTTGGTCATATGATAAAATGGGCTGAAATAAGGCTCCTAATAACCACAAAATTGAAGGTTTTGCCATTTCTAAGACTTAAAAGTGGATCTTTTATAAATGTTTTACGAATAACTGGTTTCTGCAAATATTCCACCGTAGAATAGAACCCTAGGTTTAATTGGTAAATGTAGTAGATTGAAATTTTACTTGGCTTGGTAATTCTGTTACTATGCTTGATGTTTATTTAAATTCCCAGGTTGTTATTTTAACTTCTAATGATGAAAATTTAAATAAATTTGGACATTTTCCTGAAAGACGAGAAAACTAACTTGGCAGTTTTCACTTCTAGGTGTACTTAACTAATACATTCTCCAAGGTACTTTTAATATTCAATATTTAATAAATTAATTAACACATTAGAAAAATTAAACTTCTCAATCTTACATAAAATATACCCGAAAGCACTTTATTATATTAAAAGTTGTCCAAAGATGACTACCATTTTTGATTTTTTTAGGATTTTCAAAGCTTAGTCGTTATCTAAAATTCAGTTGGGAAATTACTTTCGTAAACGTTTTTTTTGAAGGATCATATATAACATTCCCTTTCGAAAATACTTAATGATTATTTAACTTAGGTTTGCTGAATATTACATTTGATTGAACTAAAACCTTAGACACTACGCATTTATTGGCGATTAATTTTATGATGTAAAGTTTTTTATCGGTGCCCAGGAAACTTATGTTAGACATAATATCTTCTTTCTGGGTAAATTAGGGCGACTTTAATTCTGCTGATGATTAAACCAACAATTGCGGCCTTCAGATTTAATATGCAGGTTCCAATCTGGCCAACCAATTCTGAATATTTTTTTAATAGCTGACGTGTATATTCACTTACGATTAGGATATTTAAACTTGGCAAATATGCCTCTCTTTTTTGTGTGCATGTGATACGAATCTATGTTTTGTTAGGGGTTATAACTTCAGAATAACGCTATCTTGAAAGCCAGAAGCTTCTTTAATTCACAGGTGTATATGTTCGAAGTAGTTGTTAGTGTTGATATTTTTATGGTTTAGTACCGTTTATTCGATTTAGTTAGTGATGAAGAAAAACAATATATCAAAGATCAAAAAATGACAGATAAAATGATTGATAAATAATTTTAACGCTAGAGTTGCTTAAAAACTTTAGTCCACAATTCTTAAATAGCAACCTTCTCAATCGAACAAAATAAAACGTAAAATGGCAATTTCAGTTTACTTCCAACAAGATGTGTTTGTCTGCATCTATTTACGCCAAATAATTTTTTTTTTTCAAACTATATAACTATTACACACTATATCATAATTGCTATTTAGTTACATCAGCCTAGTATTTAACCTGAATTTAGGTACCCGTTATATATACTTATGTACTTCATTACTAGTAATGGAAAATCAATTAAGTTTATTAAAATATTTTGATGTAAGCGCGAAAAAAGCCTTTTTGCTGAGCACTGCTAAGCATTATATAATTAAATAATTTCCAGGTCTACAGAAAAACAAAGTTGGTTTAAATAATTCGTCAAGCACAACTATACAGTTATGAACTGTGTCCGTACTATGTAATTCTTCCGTTGAAAGCCAATGTAATGTAATCAAATGGATAAATAATAATACGTTAATTTAGCCATTATTTAAAGCTGCTTTACTAGCACCTTATACTTATCCTCAGTATCTGTATCATTTCTAGACAAATATTCTGGAAAAACGGCTGCCGTTTCCTGCAAGCATTCAAATAAAATAAAGAGATGCTGTAAACGTGATCAAAACGAAGTAGCTGAATTGATGACAACACGTCACATGATAAGGTTCAATATGGTTTTTACAGATGAAAATCGCTTTGAAATGATATATCCTATGGCACGTGTTTGATATCGCAACCTTTTACCAAGACGTCCATTATACTGCTTCTTATTGTCAGATAATTACGTTTGCTAAGAAACGAAATATCACAGAAATACAAAAAACGAAATCCTTAAATCTAAGAATTATACAATGCACCAATTTCACATTTCAATGGAACCACTGTCGACCACACCTGAAGTCGTTTCGCGCGAACGTTGCTAAAACTATTGTCTCAAATGTTTGTCTTCTTAGAAGAATCACATTAGGTATTTCTTCAAACATTTCATTTCATAGCACTAAACTATTTGCAGTTGTTTGACTAATTACACAAACGAGTTGTACTAACGAGTCACTAAAAACCTTATGGCATGCAAGCTCATAGACGGAAAGTGGATCTCTTGCTCTAATTGAAAGAAAAATTGCAACTCTGAATAAGAGATTATACAAAACAGGTAAAAAACTATTTGCACTTTTTTTTCGTACTTTTTTATAATTTATTTTTAATGGGTTTTGTAGCACAAGGTTTCATTTGCGATGGACAGTGCGAAAGCGGAGAGCCTTTCCTTTGAAGGAAAAATTTCCGATGTATCTCAGATGATTCGAAAAGCGGAGGTATTTCTACAGAAAGTTGACAACTTAAATTTTTCTGATTATTTGAAGTTTAACGTAAAATAAAAAAAATGTAGGAAAAACTTAACAAGTGGCAAGCAAAAGTTGAACTACTAAGCATGACTGCATGCCAAGAAATTCGTCCTTTTGAAGAAAAAATTCCGAAAGTGAATGCCGCCGTTTTAAAGCAGATGCAAGAACTAATGACCAACATCTCAAATGAATTACTTGCAGCTCAAAAGGTTCAAATGAACAAAAATATTTTTTAATTCTCGGAAATATTTGAGCAACTAATTATTTATCTATATAGTTAGTGGACAAAGTAAAGGAAATGCAAATCGAATTGGAGCAACATGTTGGAACTTCATATCCCAACATTGGAACACTTCCGATTGAAATACAGGAGATTATTGACATGGTTTTCGAAGCAAACGAGAAAGTGTTGAAATTATATAATCAACTGAACAGTTTTGCAAATTTGTCAACTTCTCAGTTAATCGAATTTGGAGATGAAATTGAGCAACTAGCGAGAGAAGGGAGGGATTTGCTCCGAAATTGGAACAAAGTTTTAAGTGCTTTATATGATAACTGTATAAGTATTTCGCACAGGATTGAGTTGAGTAGGGACAATGTATCTTTAGTTTATGATCAGATTAGTATGGCAAGAGATGTATTTAACTCATTAGAGGTTACTTTAGAGAATATCATTGATTTGGTACATCTTTATGTTGAGGGAATGAAGAGCAAAAGACATTAGCATCGTTACATTACAATCGATTAACTTGTAGACAGTAGATGCAAAAAATGTAGATATTCGTAACGTGGTAATATTTTACTACGGAATGAGACAACACAAAAATATATACCTAAAATAGTAAATACAAATTGTTAAAAAATACATGAAAGTTAATTTTAATGTTCACGTAATAGACAAAAAAGCCATAGTCATTAGCTGGGGTGTTGTAGAATAACATTTAAGAACATATTGTAACTTATTAATACTTTAGCCAACAATACGAAACCGCAAAATGAGATATATCGTCATTACATTTGTTCCTTGATGCGTTATTTTCGGACATATCCTTACACAAAAATGCCATTGGTGCCAAATTTTGCAATGCAACTTATAGCAATTTGTTATGAATTTCAGTAAACATGTTGGTTAAACAAGATTGACAATATTCGCAACTGAGCAAATTTAAGTTTCGAGTTTTTCAAAAATTTAGTAATATATTTGTGATCTTTTTAAGTTTAGAATGTAATCTGGTAATTTATGAAACACGAAAGAAGTAATAGTCGTTTTACCTACAGTTGGATTTAGGCGTGTAGTGTGATTATCAGATTAAAAAAAATTACAATAGAAATAATTTCGAGTTACAATTATTGAAAAAGGAAATGTAAAAATTTATTTATGACTTATATTTCAACATTTTTAACAAAATACATTCAAATTTAAATAAATCAATTCTAGGCTTTCGCCGATTCTTGGTTTTATTTTCTTTATTCTCCTCCTCCACATCATAATACTCATGTGATTATACCGGAAGTAGTGTTGTAGTCGTCATTGTAATAGTTCTGCTTTTACGCATTGTTGTGGTTTTAGGCAATTACGCAGAATTTTCCCGCATATTTAATTGTTATCCAGGCACACCATTTGGGCAAAAAATATTCATCCAATATATTGGTTTCCCTTTGGTAACCTTTAAATCAACGGAAAGATACCAAGGCATTCTTGTTGATATCGTCGTATCGTTAAAACCGCTCGATTATATTTTATCATGACCTTTTAGTCAAACTATCGATCTCGCCAATTTGAATTACTTTTAGTGTGTATGAATACTAGGCCTTTAAAAGTTAGTTCATATGTTACTCTCATGCTGTCACTCTAGTTCATGCTGCTAGTTTGGCTACTTGTATAAGTAAGTATTGTTTTCAACTTCGGCTGAATAAATACTTAAATTTTATATGAAATAGTTCGCTCATTTTTGATTTTCATTTATCACTCACAGCCATCACACAATGTTGCCACAGAGATATGTTTTATATTTCAGGATGAATCCAGCAATAAAGCAGAAACTCTGTTACGAATAATATCATCACAGATTAATACACCAAGTTTCCTCGTAACAATTCCATAAGGACCTACTCGAAATCCACATAATTTCAATGACAAAAGAACTCTTCGTTCTTCTGATTTTCAAAGTTTAAACTTCCAAAACCTATGAAATTGTTTGAAATTTTTAGACGGTATACCAAACATGTACGAAAATACAATTGCAATAACAATACAAAGTAAACTTATAGCTGGTCCGCATAAATATAACACAATGTGTACTTTACTATACATTTCAATAGTCCAGTAAGCTCCACAAGATGCTAGTAATATTCCAACGAAGATTAAATTTACGGTAAAGAGAAGGTATATGGGATCACAACAATCAATTAAAATTTGAGAAATTCTATATTGTTGGCTTAAATTAGAAAATAGCTGGGTACTTGTAATTAAATGAGAATATTTGCACTTTTGATTAACCATTTTGCTAGTAAATTCGGTGAAATTCTCGACAAAAATTATCATTGTGGCTAATGTTGTGACAACACAAAATCCGCCATAGAGTCCGGATACTGCGTACCATACACTGGACAATATTTTTCCAATGAGACTTGATCCAATAAATGATTTGAGTGGGTGATGGGAGAATGCAAATGGTGTTGCTGCAAATGCTGGCGGTACTAAAACGGCTGGAATTAGAACACTATACGCAAGAAACGCTTTGAAGGAACGTTTGCCAGATTTGTTCCGCAGTATTGGCTGCGAATCTAATCCTAGCTGACAAACATTGTTCACTGTTGAGATGACAGCATCAGATTCCGTGTAAACTAAAACGAATACGGGTAAGTATACCAGAATCGTGCATATGATTATTCCGTAAAACACCAACTCGTTGACATTTGGAAATGTGTAGGATTTCCAGTTAACTATAAGCCATAATAGACGAACCAATGCGATTGGAAATATACCAAATATAATTGAGATTTCTGAAAATATTTGGTATTTGCGAGATTTAGAATTGAACTGACTTTTCTCTAAACGGGTTTTTTCGCCATTTACCACAAAAGGTAGGCGCACAAGATTTTGTATAAGGTAAAGAACTTGAAAAGATCCAGTGGAAAAATGCATTGTGAAAAGTGTAACTGTTGAAACCCAATTCAGGCTTTGGATTTACAAACTACGCCACTTAAATTGAAAGAGTTGCAAATGATGTGGTAACGTTCAACCCAGTTTAAATATTTTATGACAACAAAACCAATTTTCGATTTGAGGAAGTTCGGTCACAAATATGATCTAGTCGTGCGGCTAATTTAATCAAAGCTAATTGTTTTTGCAATAAATTCTAGCGTCCGCTGTATTTATTAGATTTTTATGGCGTTATATTGTTTTTGTCTAGCAAAGTTGGTTAACGTTTCGTAAAACTTAATTGTCAATTAAAAAACTTTAGAAATCTTTTGAGTTTGGCAATATATTCTGTAATGTAAGGACTTGGGTCTGGGTTGCGGTGGAGGATCACTTCAAGACCAATCTATGTTGCTATAGACATTTTGTGAAACAGTGAACGTAGTTTATAAATTTTTTATGGTATACCCAAGTTGGCTTACTGCAGCTGCATTGAAGGTAATATAAATCAGCACTCTATACATCGTCAGTTTTTTTATTATCTTGCATTTTAGATGATATTAATAGACTTTTATAGAAAATATTGCCGATGTTAACTTAAAACAGGGTGTATAACATTTGAAACGAGGTTATGTAACCTGGATATTACTATTGATAGTTTTTTTATTCCAACTAAAATAAAAAAGTATTTTAATCCAGGAGCTTACCTGAAATAATATATATTGACTCCATTACAGCAGTTAGTTTAGATTTATTTATAAATATATATTGGCATTTGATAAAGTAAACGTGTGTGTTTAAAAACAAGAAATATTTTTTATGTACATTTCAAGTCGGCATATCTATCTTATAGCTATCTAAGAGTTAAATAAGCTATGAAGCTTTATATTATAATACAGAAAAAGGTATCACTAAAAAATTGGTGAACAATCACCTCAAATGTCTCTATTTAAAAAAACTAATAACACAGACAAAATTTTGCAATTATTTTTAACGATAAGTAATCAATGAACTAGAAAAGATTTACGTAACTATATCTTTGGGCTGATTATTTATCTGTACCTTACCTTCCAAACATTATTTGGGATACATAAACTTGCGGAAGTAGTTAACCAGTGTTGAATATAGGAGAAATTGTTTCGAATATTGAAGAACGTAGCTTGATTTTCAATTTTAGATTATGTAACCAAATTTTAATCCATGCAAGTAGCCACATAAATGGACATATTTGAAAGCAAATGGATTATACAAATGCATTATGCAAAAAAAAAATTCAATGGATAGTTTTAGACAACTAGATACAACAAGAGTTCAAGTTGAAGTGGTTTTTCAAACGTGACCAAATATAGATTAGATTTTCGCTGTCAGATTTGATTTGGTCATATTTATTTAAATCGTCCTTGTAATTAATTGGGGCATAAATTGAGTAAAGTTTGATAGAATTCGTTGTGGAATCGGAAATATACGGGATTTTTAAATAATTTTATTGAAGCATCATTCTCCTTAGTTTCCTTTAAGTGAACCTTATTTGCTAAAATTGAATTTTTAAATGACGGCAATATAAAATATTTTGTTATGTTTTGATAGCTTATAAAGCAAAATGTGGACCTTTTTGAAACAAATAAACTTCTTCGGTAAACGTTTGTTAAAGATATGAATGCTAACTTATTTCTCTGAGCTTAAGAATTTCGTGATTGCGATTAAAATAACTCGACGTACTGATGTATGGAAAAAAGGTCATGTCAAATGTTGAAAAGTTTTACGACTGCAATCGTCTTGCTCTCTTTAACTAAAAATAGGTAAAAAAAAAATACTGCAAACCTTAAGAAAGACAATTTAGGTTATATTTCCTAAAAAGGCAATGAAAGCTTGAAACTGGATATTAATATTTATAGATTTTTGGTTTTGTTCAAACCCACATTAAAGCGAAAATGTGATGGAAACTCTTTTTTTGTGACATTATACGACGTTGCCATAGCCACTCAAGACGAAATGGTCAAATAGTTTGTTCTGCCACATATATTTCAGAACGTAAATCAAATCCATTCCAATAACATGTATTAATAACTTCCTCAAAAATAAGTGTATAAATATTGTTGAAAATAAGATGATTTTTAAATGCTAACGATGAAATCTTAAAATCCCGCCATAACTAAAACGCCTGCTTCTATGAAATGCAGAATGACCCCAGTTCATGTTTGGTCACAGGATAAATAATTATTTTAAATGCAGTCAAATAAACTCACGAGAACTACAAATGCTATTACAAAATTCAAGGGTAATTTTATTAACCAAATCACTTAGTACTACTAACAAAATTAAAGGCAATTAGCCAGTTAAATATTTTTAATTGTGCTGTTATACAGCTTCTACGACAAGACTACCTTGAAGGAAGATGCTAGTGTTAAGAGGGCCACAGAGCAAGTATAGAAAAAGAGGCTCGTTCCCCGTTTCGTCCGCATGGTGTAGAGAGCTGGGGCATCCTGCTACGCATTGAGTGGAAGTAAGTCAATATCCGCCCGTACCTCTGCAAGCCCGTAATCTTAATTTTTATGCTCTTACTTCTCTATTGTTCTTCGACATTGACATGAGGGTGAAAATGATAAGGCAATGTAAAAAACTTTAGCTATGGCTTTTAAAAAGGTATGCTGCTGAACTTGCCATATAGCCTCTTAACATATGCATTCACCACTTTACTTCACTGCAAGAATTTTGGTATATAGTACTATGAATTAGTATAACCACAAAGTTCGATTGAAATTACTAAATAGATGCACTTGTAAATAAACAATTATTATGACTATTGTACAAAAGTAACTTAAAAGAAAGTAAGTTTTTTGTACACCTTTACATTTGCATTGTTTCTCGGCGAGTACTGTCTCACTTCATATTTTCTTATCGCATTATCTTTTCTAATCCCTTTGGTACCCCAACAAATCCTGGGCTTGTACGGTCCCAGTCGAGCAAAGACCCGCATTCCATTCCGTCGAGTTTCAACGAGGCGGACAATATATTGTCTGTATCGCTCCAATCAATCAGTTATGTCTGTAAATCAGTTCTTAATTCTTTTTTTCCTCTGGTTGAAATCTTGCAAAATTTAACCCTTTATTTTACTCCAAATAACACAGAATATCTGCACACAAACATACCAAATATGTTTTACGACAAATTCAGGTCAAGTGCTGATGATCTGTTGCAGAACCTATTGAAAAAATGCCAGAAAACAGCTGCAATTTTGCCAGATTACTGGTCAAAACAAATTGCATAAGATTTAAGACGTGCTATCCTGAAAAATGTTTTTGTGGGAAAGGACAATTACTTTGAAGTAAATCATGGATTTTACATTTGGGGTAAAACACATCGCAATGTGGCAAGACGCATCAGTGCATTTCAATTTTCAGGTATATGGAATTGGTGGCCCAAGTTTGCTACAGATCGGCTTAAAAATCATGCTTTCGACGTTAAACGGGACTTGGCTAAACCAAGTATCGATGGAAACATACAGGTTATCTTTTATATTTTAATGTGTGAAACTATGAAGAAATTTTTAAACTTAGACCCCAAATACAGATGTTCTAGCGATATACACACACAAATGATCACACAAGTCCAATGCTTTAAAAATTAATTAGTTAATATAATTGTATAAGTTATTACGGCGTGGTTTAATTGTGCATCCCCACCACCTATAGTAGGAAGAAGCTTACATAGTAGGAGATACGCTTAAATTAACACGTGGCTTTATACAATCCAAAACCGATAAGTATAATTAAAAATACAAAACTAATTCAACCTTTATATAACGTTTATGCCAGGCGAGGTAGGAAGAGAAAATAATTTAATTTAAAAGCGACTATATAAAAAACATAAGGTAGAAGAAGGAATTTTTAATGATGTCCTAAACACTCAATCGTTAATGTGAAGACTACTTCATACGACATATAAAAACTACAAGATTTCGATTTAATACATTAAACTCATCAATTGCTCATAAAAAATATTACGCCTACTAAAAATAATATCCATTAAGCTAAACCTTATTAGATAAAAAAAGAAACTTTTAGAAACTTTGAAAAGAATTCATATTTAGTATCAGGAACAAAAATAAATTTCAGGCTAACCATTACTGGCATGTAGTATGTCATAAATAAAGAAAAAAATATATAGATTTAAAATGCAAAATTAAACTGTCGTAGTTCTTTGTCCAGATAATATTCCATATTAACGTAAGAAAACTACTCACAAAAATTAAACTAAATTTAAAACATTAAAAACAATGTTGCTCATATTATTCGTAACCGTAAACCTCGTACATTTTTCCCAAGCCCAACACAATTCTAACCAATATTCCCAGTTTAAAAAAAACCGGAAAAATTTTCAGAACACCTCGATCTCCAACTGATAATTTCCCAAATCTTTACGATTTTCAACAGGATTATAAAGAGTTCAAGTGTTTCTTTATCTTCAACAACTATAACAACGTGGACCTGTGGAAATTTAAGAAAATTATTCACTTTCTATAGTTTTTTATTTACTTTGCAAGACTTCAAGTAATTCCATAATACATAATTGTTTGCCAAACTATTACCACAAGTACACATTTCGAAAATTTACTCCAACCTTGTGCGGTTTATTATACCTAAACGTGGCCATTTTGTCAAAACCCTGCCAAATTATTTCTAAAAACCTATAGAAAAAATGCTGTTACCATTAATCTTATCAGTGGTCGCAGCAAATTGCCACTCTAATTCTGACTACAAACCTATAACCCAGATCGAGAAACATAAAAAATATTCTCAATTTGACAAGTCTCTAAATATTCGTTCGTTCCAGGAGGACTTCGAACCATATAGCTGTTTATTTATTGTAAACAACTACAAAAATACTGATCTCAAGTTTGATTCGTTTCCAGTAATCATTCGTCGACTAGAAATGGTGTTATGGGAGAAAGTTGCAAAAGATCTTAATGAAGGACTCAAAAATATTTGGATTCCACATGGCTTGCTCACTAATTCGAAAAACGTATTGCTTGAAAATCCTTTAGAGATACCTTGCCCTATATCAAAACATCTTTCCTCATTTACGTTTAACCCTTCATGTTATTATGAATTTGATTGTGCCAATGATTTCTGCGTCCGGCTCAATCTGCCATTATTTGCTTCTACAAGCAAACCTTGGAACTGCTTGGTAGACATCCATTTAACACCACCAACTGACGTACTAACAAGTATTTTTAATGAGATCATAAATCAGCCTCGGCCATTTCAAATGCCAAAATCCCTTGGATTCCCGGAACTTCAAAGTATGATACCATCAATAAGGCCCTCTGTTAACATTCTAGTTGATTTGATGAATACGGTTACAGATGATCAGGTTAGAAATTGGATACTACAAACTCGGCTTCGACAGCCACACGATGATAGCTCTCCAACAATATTATTCACAGACCTTTTCCTGTACACTCGTCGACGTAATAACAAGTGGACTACGAAAATAGTTGACATAGAGCCATATGATGAATATCAAATTAAAGTTTCGGAAATTGATGTGAAACATTTCATTCAAAATATTGGGATTCAATCCAAAATCGACATAAACAATGTTTGGGGAATGAGGAGTGCAATAGGGGTAAAATCGCAATAATATCGCATTTAATCCAATTGATAAAGTTATTTAATAGCACATTTGTTTTCTAGGGGTCATCACTCTATTATCAAACCATATTTGCTCATATTAAACATTGCGGAAATGATATCAAATACAAGCACATCAATCGGGCAAGATTTCCCTTCTCAAATGGTGATAATTTTAATACACGTGCGTATCTCGGGATTGCTCTAAGCTGGTTGTCCATATTTGGAAATTACACTTACGAAGATGGCGATGGAATGAAATGCTGCAATGGGCGGAGTACTAGCCAGCCATTTGACACCAGTTATGATTTCGTTACTTATCTAGATATTAGATTACCTTCACCAGAAGATAGCCGCTACTATACTTTGAATCTCAACGATTCACTTCAAACGATGACGTTTGTAAGTTGTGGCGAGGCAAATGGCATACAGCCAGTATCGTTTTCCGAAATTTACACCATCTTTGACCCATCTGTATGGATGTTTATATTTGTGAGCACAATTTTAGCTTGTGTAGCCTTTGATTTCACCACCGAAAAACGACTGTCTTACATAAATTTTTTATCAAAGAGTTGGCATTTCGTTAAGGCTTATTTAGAGCAAGGTGGACCATTTCCTGACAACGTTGGTCTAAATAGTAATCCTATTATAGTAGCAGTACTACTAGTTGCCATTGTCTTAAGTAATGCATACAAAAACGCCAACGTGTACAATTTGATCTTGCCAAGGCAAGTAAGGCCCTTCACAGATATTACGGAATTAGTAGAGAATAATTTTTCAATTTATTCCAGACCAGCGTATATTTATGCAGGGCGAGAATTCTGGTCACAAGAAATCAGATATGCGAGCAGCTTCAATCAAACTGGTAATGTTGTCCTTAGGAAGGGAAGGCATTTTGCAGAATATAGCTACAGAAATGGGAAGCAAGTTCTGAATGACTTTTACATCGGTACAATGACAATTCGGTCGGAAGTGTACTCAGCTAGTAGAAATACGCCGTACAAAACATTGACAAAAAAAGGTATTCATTTTAGCGATCTGGGTCAAATTCTACCTTTGCATGAGAACCTGAATAATGCTACTGATCACTTTACAAAACACAATAGTTATATTGGTGACGTTTCAATAATGCAGTTTTACGAAAAGGTAAGGGAGTATGCTGATAGCCAACTTTTTGCTTTATTAAAAGCCTGTAACAAAACAGCAGCAATCCTTCCGAATTACTGGTCCAAACAAATTGCTCAAGATTTGAGGCGTGCTAATTTAAAGAACGTTTTCGTTGGAAAAGATAAGTACTTGGAGGTAAACCATGGATTCTATATTGTAGGCAAATCTCAGCGCAATATGATAACGCGAATAAATGCATTCAAGAATTCAGGTATCTGGAATTGGTGGCTTAAATATGCGGAAGATAAGCTTCAGCATCATGCCACCTACGTAAAGCAAGAGCTGGCTACACCAAATATGCAGGGTAACATACAAATAATCTTTTATATGTTGGCATGTGGACTGATGCTTGGTACTCTATGCTTTGTATCAGAGTTGCATAAATGCATACTGGCGTTACTTGTATGTTTTTGGGTTAGTTTTTGCTTGCTTAGAAGAAAGATTCGTGATTTTCGCTGTCGTGGTAAAAACTCGGTCAAGGTTTTATCGATGAGCTTGGCTATATTAAAATGAATAGGTTTACGTATAAGATTGTAGTAAAGAAGTAAGCATAACTTGTTATACTAATCTAACATGTTTTCGGATTCTATTAATTTAAATCTAGCAGCTGTACAAGTTGCTCCTAATTTTAAAAATATATTAGTGGGATTGCATTAGCGTATGCATTTTCTTGTTACTACTTGATGGTAAATTAAATATACTGCGGAAAATACTTTGAAAAGAGAATAATCCAATTGTTAAGTACACCATAAGTTAGTTTTGAACTATAAAGTTTCAGGTTTAAATTAAATCACGCACCAAACATTAAAATATTTGTTCGGATAAGTTGTCTTTTAATTTGGATAAATATTAATTCAAAGATAATTGTATATTATTAAAGATAATGAAATAACAATGTCAACTCTTTCACTGTCACTAGCACAATAAATATGTAAATTCAAGTGTAATTTGACTTTAAAATTCTTTTAAAATAAATCGTTTCACATCTGTGTTTTATGAAAGCTGTCTTGCTTATTTGCAGAGTCCAACTTGAAGACTTACACCAAATCATAGATTCCCATACACTTGTAGGCCAATCCGCATAAAAGGACAACTCGCGTAGTACGCGATTGATAGAAACGGTTAATTTATGGAGTGACCGAATTCGTATACAAGCCAATTCATCGAAGTTTTATTTGCATATTGAATTCTTGATAAGGAACTTTACGAAAATGTGATATTTGGATATTTAAATACACACGGTGGGATGTATATATGTACATCGTTTTCGAAAGTTTTCATATCACGTTACCTTTTCCTTCAAATTTATTATGATCTTCAGGTAAGTTCTACAAGTTCAACATCCTAACAATACCTCAATCATCAGCAATTCTCACTATTTAAGGAAAATCCGTAGTGTTTTGTTTGAATACTAATTAAGTATGTTGGCAGTAAATATGTCCGGCATTAAACATATTGTCAATTTTTAACAAGATCCAACAAATTTTATGCCGACATAGACATAGTTATTTAAATACTCAATTAATATCTGAAAATAAATTTGTTTAACCAAAATGATGATATGAATATGGCTTTGAACTATTATAAGTTATTGACTTTATCGGATTTATATTTTTATGCGTCTTGTTTTACAGAACTCGAAAAAAGGAGTCTTGTAATAACTGAAGGTGAAAATATTTTTTAAATTGTTCTTTGATCAATTATTTCTAAAGATTTGAATTATTATAAAACAAATTAATTAAATAATCAAGCTAATTAGTAAATATTTATGTAAGGAAGGCGAAATATATCTAATGTTTGAGAAATTAGCAGAGTGGAAAACTTCTGAGTTACATGATTTCTGTATGTGGTATCATACATGTTCCTTCCCGTGCCTTATGACCCCCTATACATGGGTATTTCGTGCAGGACGGAATGATATTTTGCGCTGCTTGCTTTTTTGCTGTGGCATTCTTCCGTCCTCCACGAAATCCCCATGTATAGCGTGTCATAAGGCACGGGAAGGAACATGTATGTGTGGTATCATGTCCCATGATTCCCCTATCATCAAAAGGTGCCTTTCATCGAAAAATTGTATCTCTATCTCTATCCCATGGTAATACCGAATATGGTAATAGTAATATTGTATGTCTACATAAGCCAATGAAGAAAGCAATAAGTATAAATTAACACTTGGCTTGAAAAAATCATAACCAACAAATTTAATTAAAAATAAAATGCTTACTTAACTTGTGTATGAAAAAGTTGCCACGCGAGATGGGCCGAACCGAAAATTTAATTTAAAAGCGAATGCACGAAATGTTTTTTTAGGTGATATAATGAATTTTGAATGATCTTAGGAACAAGGAATAGTTTTTGCAAAGACTATTTTATATGACACGTATAAGGTATAACATTTAGATAAAATATAAGAAACTCATGCATTTCGCATGCCACATTATGTGGATAAACATTAATATCAATTAAACTATGATTCGAGCTCGATCTCCTTTGCCACCATCAACTCATTCATTCTCTCATTCTGATCTTTACTCTGTCAAGTAAATGCAATGTGTGCTGTAATAAAGTTAATCTTAGCACCTAACCTCTAACCTCTCATCATTAACCAATGCTTCCTGGCATTAAGTTACATGACATTATAGACCAGCTTAAGTTAATTAATCAAAGTGTAACACAAACTATAGTTTGTTTTAAAATGGTTTTGCAATGGTGGAAAACTACACACGGCGTATTATATCAACGAGCGGTTGAGGTACATTCAGGTATATGAACTGAACATCAGTAATTATTTTTTCTTAATAGGTTATTGGTTTTCTGTTGTGCTTGTTTTAAAACGGTCAGTAACCCTTTTCTGTGCTGAAAGATTGCGCACAATTTGCTTTATTAATAAACTGCCACCTTCATATTATTTTGCTGTATCAAAAAAGAAATAAAAATTCTAAACCCTAAAACAAAGCTAGAAAACATTTGTTTTGACAAATTTTCCGGAACGGTTTAAACTAAAAGTTTTAAAGACCCGTGTACATGGCATAAGGACTTTGAACTCCAGGAATGGGTTTCTAGTTTACAAATTTTTTTAGTAAGCCTCTTTTTGGTAGAGAATAGAAGGTATTGGGGGATTTTTTGGGAATACGATTTTTTATCAATCTCATTTGTAGAAGATAAATAGCAAGAAATACGATGAAAGTTCGCTGGAAAATGATAATCAAGAGAAAAATTTGTTAATCAACACTGATCATTAGCAACTTCAGATGTTGAAACGGAATATTAATTTTCGCTTTTCATGGAAATTTTCTAAACATTCCTTCAGTTTGACGAAAAACAATAATAGACTTGAACAACATTGTGCATCAGTTCTATATGAATTAGCAATACTCAAAACCACTTGACGCCTGTTGATGAACAACTATCTGGGTTCCCTTATTTATGTAGTAACATTTTTGCTTTGAGGAAGTAATTCGTTATTCATATTCCCGCAAGGTGATTTTCTCTGGTTTCTATCCATATTGGCATCTATTTGTCTAACCGTGTTGGAAATATTCAACTTGTTACGAAAAACCACAATTTTCACATCGAGATTAGTTGATTGTTTTTCTGGGTGTTTATGAGACTTAGCAATAGAAAAAAATTCTACACTATTTGTGTAATAGATCTACCAACCATAACCACGGTTGCAAAGTCTATAATTAGCATATTTCAAAAATCATCACAATCAGATTAAACAATCACAAAATGTGGACATTTTTACCAAAAAGGTTTGATGTATATTTATACTGTTTTGTTATTCAAGAATTATTCTACGTTCGCAACAATTTTAACGTTGCAAAAAGAGCCTGTTCAGCCACTTGATATCCTTAATGCATTTAATGGCTGTAATGTACGTGTAATCAATTTCAAAGGCTTGAATATCAATTTCCTAGTAATACACGAACCAATCCTTCTTTTACGCTACTTTGTATACTGCGAATTACACTACGTGTTTCCTTTTGAAATGAGCTCGTCGTATCAAGCATTATCCAGGCAGAACTCGTCTACTTGTCAGAATGACGTTACATACAAAGATTTACCACCATATCAAGTCGCAGTTATTTATGGAACACAAAGTTTCATAGAGTCCTTTCAAACTCAAAAGTAAAAATATAAATTGTGAGGCTAATGTGTATCTGCATCCTCCAACTCAATCAGAATCTCCATACATGTACTCGAAAAAGTTGTATTGGGAAAGGGCTCTTAAAAATCCCACTGTAACAAACCTTCTATTATCACATCAGAAATGGAAAAATAATTATTTTATAACAGTTCCTGCAATATCCTTACTTATCTGTGACTTGGCGGAAGACTCAATTTGCAGGAATGAATCCGATGTTAAAAAATGGATTGCTGGGGTTTTATATGATACCTACATCTATGAAAGATTATCAGCCAGTGTTTTCATTTGGGAATTCCCTGCCACCTCTCTTAAAACACTGTGTCCTTTTTGTGATCCATGTAACTCGTTAAAAACAGTTTCAATTCATTCAGTTATGATTCCGACATCGAGAGATGAACTTTATTATATTTCGAAATAAATGAGGAACAGAATCCTGATCCTCACACGGTAAATGTCGTGCTTGCGTTATTTTCTGTGCATCTCAGAGATTTAAAAATGAAAGAAAGGCGAAACAAACAAGATGTTCTGGAGGCCATCTCAAAGTTTCCAATTGAGAGTAGTTTATTTAAGTTGTACTACTATGCAGACATACATTTAACCTCCATGATGTTGCCCAAGACCGCAAATATTACATTTTCTGCATTTGACCACAGCGTGATTGGCAAATGGGATAGCGTAATTGTTGATTCTTGTAGCCCAACGAAACTTATTAACTCACATCCACTATTTCGTCTGATGATAAAGCATTTTGAAGCTGGATCTCGCAGTTTTTTTAAAGAAAGTCGATTAATATTTTCAGCGACTCATCTTACATTTGTTAGTTGTCACAAACAACAAATACATTGGACCAATCAGTTAATCGAATTGGTGTCCCCTTTTGATATTTCAACGTGGTTGCTAATTTTGACCACATGCTTTATTGTTTCTTGGATTGTAAAATTATCTAAGAGTTTGCATATAGGATGCAGGAATCCTAATATGTTTGCTATAATTTTTTCCATTTTTTTCTCTATTCTTGACCAATCCAGCAACTATTTTAGCACTTCTGGTAAAACAAAAAAAGTTTCGTTGTATTGTAGCATTTTTTTGCTCCAATTACCTGGTTGTTCTTAAGCACACTTTACAAAGGGGACAATGTGACCAGACTTATAGCGGAACCTCCACTGATTAAATTTGACACATTTAAAATGCTGGTAGAATTTAAATTCAAAATATACTATCCCAGTTTTAACCTGAAATCCACTAGTGTAAATTTAAGTGAAATAGAGAAGTTTTTAAACGAATACGGCCGAGTGAGCACACATGAGGCCCTTCCAATGGTTTCTGAGTTATGGTTAACTTTAATGAATTTTTTGCGAACACATAAAACCCCAAAGGTAGGCATAAACGTTTTAAAAGATGAAATTCCCAAAAATATGTGGAAATATATTAACTACTCTGAAATGTTACCAGGTGAGGACCTCACATTATCTAACCCTACCGATACAACAATGATAAACTATTATGTAAATGGATGCAACAAGTCTGCATTAATATCAGACAGACCAAAGGTCGTTTTGCTCCATACCATTCTGAAACAATTCGGCAAACAGAGTTTTCTTCTAAAAGATAAAATACTCGAGTCGTTTCAGGGATATAGGTTATTTGGACTTTTCCCTTCAAAATTATTTTGTCGGGCGAGGTACCTTTTTGACTCTGGTATATCAGAGTGGTGGCAAAAATACTTTGATTATTCAATTGTTTTAAAAACTAACACTTTTGGGAAAAAGATTTTTAGACAACATTTAGAGCAAAACGCTACATCTGAAACAGATGGAAGCCAAACAGCAGTAGTAGTGCTTACATTTATGCTTGGAGTTGGTTTGTCATTGTCTTGTATTGTATTTGTTTGCATTGAAAATATTTCTAGACTACGCAGAAATGTTCTGAAGTTTTTCACAAATTGTATTCGTGTTGGGAGACAATTTTTTAAATATGTTGGGAAGTTTATGATGCGACGTCCCGTTAATAGCAGAAATTCAATTCAAAACCAAAATTCAAACAGTAATTGGTGGCCTACAACTTGGAGAAGGATAAACTACAAACTTAATCGAAATTAATCGATTCAACATTAAGTCATATAAAACACAAAAAGAGTTTTATGTACCCAAATTGCTTTTCTTCTTACCGGTAGTAATATTAAGAGGCAATTATTTATATTATTTTTTGAATTAGGCAAATGTCAAGTTTTATGCCAGAAATGTCAAAAGGCTATGCCAGTTTTTGCTGCCAGACTCCGAGCTGACGTTTTCCCTGCATTCTACCTTACTCTTCACGTACACTTGGTCTGCGTTTTTGAGCATCTCGGCACTATTCTTTAATGTAGTCTTGTCGTACAGTAGTTGTAGCTTGTATAACAGCATGACAATTTAATATTTGATGGGCAAATTGCCATTAATTTGTTATATGTTTAAGTACATGGGTTTAATAAAAATATCTTTTATTTTTGTAATTCAACTAAAGTACATGTCAGTTATATCGGAGGCAATAATATAATAGAAATGTGCTCAGTCGACACTATACAGTGACAAACATATATTGTGGAACTTTTTTAGTCGAATCGTTTTTATTAGTCGAATGTATACTAATTCAAACCTTGAAAATTAGTCAAACTTGGTCGAATGAACTCTCAGTCGACTCTATATTTAATCGAATGCATAATTGGTCACCTGCATTAAAACCTAAAGGTGTACATAATTCTAAATCATACTTTTGAAAATTTTAATGTTTCCTGCTGCGTTACATTATGATTTATCTTAAGTTTTTTTTAAATATGAGATATATTAGAACAACAATGATGTATGTCAAGCCTCAGTATGAAATTAAGTTCAGTTGATTCACCAGCTACATTTTTGTAGTCCTTCTGTCTTGATTTCGTTTCATAATCGCCGAAACTGCTAACTTGATAATATCAAGAATATAACAATGTAGCAACAGATAACAACGTTTACTAAAAACAAAATATCTTCTTGTTTTTTAGGATTTGACTCACCTGTCTTCACGATATTCGACTCTTTTGTGGTAATGATAATGCTCTATACCACTATTTGATGCTAAATAAAAGCATTCAATCATTAAATAGAATTAACGGTAGCATTTCAGTTTACACATGCATGAGGTAAAGGTAAGATACATTTCAACCGTGCCAGTGCCTACATTAGCAAAAGTGAATATGGCACAGACACATCATCAGTACCAGACTATTCTTGAGTTAAACACAAGGTCGAAGTTAAAAGTATAATTCTACTAACATCGGACATATTTTAACAACAGTGTATAAACCTTTGCATAAATGAATGTAGTTTATGAATTATTTCTGCGTATGACGTTGACAAATTATTTGTTTATTATTTTATTCGACCAAAAAATTTCTACTCAAGCTTCATCGACTAATAAATTTTGATAAAACATTTGGTCGACTAAATAACCAGCTCGACTATCAATATTCGACTGTTGCAACGGTCGACTGTAGGCATTTCCACTATATTATACTGACCCGCAGACGCAATGGCAATTAGAAGATGTATTCCCATTTTCACAAATATTACTAATTTTCAAATGTGTGTTTCATATTGTTACTGTCATTTGAATTAGAAGTAATTTGAAACGATCGTATTTCCTCAAGAAAAAATTATCCCTTTCTTAACTCAATATGGTACACTGGTCTGTCTAGCTTAACCATAAGCAAATAACGGAAGCCTTTTCGTACAAAGATGCTAGGGAAACGGGACAAAGAAAAGTCGGTCTGTAAAAAGTGACGTAACCTTGCATTTTTACAATGGTTCAGCAGAATAGCTGGCTTTCCTATACATGACTAACTCATACCACTTTAAGAAAAAATAGCATGCGGCCATGTTAAATACCTTTACTGTATTCACCAAAAGACGCTTGTTTAAAAAGGAAAGCCACAAGCTAATCCCCGTTTTACTTTTGTGCTCTATATACTAAAAAATAATACATTTTTATGATGCTTGCTCATGAATCTGGTAATAATTTCTCGGCATAATTTTTACTATGATCTAAATTCACGTAGAATGTTTTTCGGTTGTGTAGTATTCTGTGTCCTGTCTTATAAGTTCAACGAAATTCAAAATATAAGTGAATACGAATCATTTTGTTATGTTGCATTGGTACCCTTTGTATATGTATGTTTGTATGAATGTACACTATATTGCCTGTCAAGTAAGCACTTTGGCATTTATACGCATATATTTAAGTGTAAAAAATATTGTATGGATTTATATTACTTATTGTGAACATTTAAGCTTGAAGTAAATTTTTCTTAAAAAACATTCATACAATTTACTGCACTACAACCTTTCCCATACATGTGTACATATATCTAGTACATAGCTCTAATGATTACGACTCACTTGTAAACCGGCCTTTTAATATGACAGTCCAAAATATTTGGTTTGCTTCGTGGTAAGTGTTTAAAACAATGAAAGGTGTACCTCCATTAAACGTTATCTTTACGCGTTCATGCAACGTCATATTCGGAAGTCCCCCTAAAAACAGAATCAAGTTTTTTTAATAAGCAAGTTATACAATTTATCTATGTGTGGTGAGTCTGCAGATCAAATTGTTCTATTATTATTGCGAGATAATGATAATAAGGATAGAAAATACATAATTAAAATGATAGAATTACAAATTCGGAATGTACATAAGACTTATTACATTACAGATTGATTTATTACAAAGACAACTTTTGTTTACTGAAATAATTTATCCTTGAAATTGATATTCAAATTTAGATATTTTTTTTATGTTTCAGTTATGTTAAAAATTTAACTGATTTTTTTAAAATAAGGGTTTAAAGATTTTTTGGTTAAATCGTTTCCAAGCCAAATATCTATTTAACATCCTGGAGGTCGGTTTTGAGCAGGTCTCTTTGTTGTTGGCTGAAAAACAGGCAGGCCGGCGTCTTCCCGTAAGATATTGTACTGGGATTCCCAATGTTCCGTCGCATATTTGTGTGTATTATCTCCTTCTTTCCCGTATTTTTGCTCATACCTAATCGTTTGATCTATGCGGTATTGAACGATCTTTGGTATCAGCTTTACAAATTCTTTTGCCATTAGTTTCATGTTTTGATCGGAACCTGTGAGAGCTTTTGTCAATTGGTCAGTTATTTTAGATATCATTCCGGTATAGCTTCTGGTATTCTTTCCCAAGCCAATGTGTGCCCATTTAGTTTTAATACTTTTAAAGGGTGTCCCTTTGTTTGCAAGATCCTTTTCAGCTTTATCCCACAACTCACAAGTTAGCTCGCTCTATCAATACATCGCAAATTGATTGAAAAATACATTTTCTTGCACAGTTTTTGATGCTAAATAAGATAGCAGTAATCATTTGCCCGAATGATCATGTTTGTTGAAGTCACCATTTACGCCAATGCTTAAAAACGCAAGCACTTTGACCGGGTCAAGGCCTCAAGCTTGC
>JAQFZG010000368.1:0-35651 GCA_034695465.1 Entomobrya nicoleti | reverse complement strand
ATGATGATAATGAAAATGATGCTGCTGTGCATATCTCAAGGTAACCATGCTCTAATTTTTTTCTTAAGATGTAGGTCAAATGCAGTACAAGAAGGTAATCAACCTTAATAATATACTTGAACTATTATATATGCTTTTTTAAAGCTACTTTTCGTCAATTACCAGTAGTTTTTTTTTCGCTTCTGATTTTTTGATAAGCCTGGTTGGTATTATTTATTGTAGCTGGCAATTCACTTTAATAGTTAAATATTTCAATATTTCTTTGGTGCTAGATATTCATCCATTATCATATTTGAACAAGAAACACTTTTATTCTGCTTTATTTCATAACCAGCAATTGGAAGAATGGCGGCGTTTTATACCTGTGTGCCACCTGTACTTAATGTCTTCACTTTAAAATATTATGCATTTCTTATATATTTTGGAACTTCCCAATTCTTCAGTTGAGTTGTTGGAGTCTCTTCGTCATGATGAATAAATATTATAATATTTTTTTCTCCCCTAGCTGGTATGATGTTGGATATATGGTACATAGCCTTCTCAAATCTCGTTTCTTCTTTTTCTCGTCTTCATCATAGTCAACAAGATTGTCCCATAAAATTGGAAGCACAAAATGGTAAAGGAGGAAATAAAGATGAAAATGAAAATTTAAGATTTAAATAAACGCCACAAGAGAAATATTATATTTTCTTCTTTTCTTTTTTCTCTATTTAAATCTATCAGTTGAAAAGAAGAGACGAGTAGCGTACTGCCACTGTCGTCGTATATACCACAAATATAAGTAGAAAAGAGAAGCCAAAAGTAAACCATGTCATTACAATAAAAAAATTCTCCCTCTGTCTTTTCTCTTATTTTACTACATATTTATATTTGTTTGTTCTTGCCTCCCGTTTTTTCTTTTCGTCTTTATTGCCAAGCAAAATGTTCTTCTTGTGCAAATTGTGTTGAATTGCTGGGCTTAAAAAGAAAAAGAAAAAAGATGCTACTGCTCTGCTGGTTGGGATATTTTCTTTTCTCGTTTTTCTCCAAAGAAAAATCCTTCTTTTTTTGGAGATTTTTGCTTTATTTTTATTGTCATTTTCTTTCTACATTTATTACTCATGTTCACATTGAAATAAAAATAAAAAACAAGACGTGGAGGTGGTGGCGGTGGTGGTGAGGTAAGATTTTAGGTAAGTAGCAGCAGCGGCAGAGGCAGTAGTACAGTAAAAATTGAGAAGAACTGTCTCTTGACTTGACTTGTTCAGAGTAGCAGTTGCAGAACAACTTGTTTCTTCACTTTCAGTCAAGAAGAGTTGGAAAGGTTGAAGAAAGTAGAAATTTGAAGACGGTAAAGCATGTTTTGTGGTTTTCTCTGTTGTTTGTGTGGAACTTGGAAAGAGAACTTGGGGAGAAACGGGGAAAGAGAGCTCAAAAACGGATTTTCTTGTAAATCTACATCTAAATTACTTTATGCATTCTATACCCTTTTTCCATGCTTCTCTGCATTTTACCGCTACTCCTTCCAGACGAAGACACCAAGCGTGTAAATATATATATATCTTTGTTTGGTTTTTCAAAGGGGAAGAAAATATATAAAAATAAAATTTAAGAAACAGAATATTATAGTTTCTTAAAAATGTTAAATCACTGATAAATCAGTTTTAGAAAATAAATCTACTTATTTATTCCATATTTGATCTGGTCAAAAATTGAGTAGGTTACCCTGATTGACATTTTGATATAGAAGGTCGTTTTGGCATATATGTAATTTATAGTTTAAACCAATTTTATAGCTTTAGGCTAGGTCCTACATTGAAAATTGTTTTCGATTTGAGCACAAGTTAAAGTTAAACTTATTATATACCTATTAGAATATATGATGATATCATGTTGACAGTGTGTGCACATATTGTATTGTGTAGTCCTCAAAAAAATACAAGTAAGGTAGGAGGACAACGACAATAGAACTAGTCAGTATTGAAAATATGAGAAAGACCGAGACGAAAAGGAGACAAGTCAAGTTGGAGGAGGAGAAGAAGAGGAACAAGAGTAAAAAGAGGGGAGCTTCTTCCTGTTCTCGCTCAGTGTCTACTTCACCTCAGCCGACAGAAGCTTAAGCTTGAGCTCGTCGTGGAGTCCACACGGCTTCTATATAAAAAAAACACAACTTCACCACCAACAATCCTTTCTGTCACGTAAGAGAAGTACGTAGTATATTCTTCTTTTTTGTTATAAATCATCTATAGCACCAGGCATCATCACAAGCTTCTAGTTCATCTCACCTCACCTTACAATACACCATATACTCATCATCTTGGCTTTGCTGAAAAAAAAGAAACTTTTACAAACGCTTTATATAGTGTGTGCAGTACTAACAGTTGGTGGAGAAAGCATAGTAACTTATTTGACATGGATTTCTTGGTGGTTGTTAGTTGCCAGTGTGGTGGTGAAAGTTTTAAGTTGCCCCAAGTGTTCTTTTTTGTTGTACTCTCTAAATACACTTTATTGTCTATAGAAATAAAGGATCAATTATCTGACTGTTGAGTTCATAATGTAGAAACCCAAGTTAAGTTACTCCCAATAGTAAATCACTGTAACAGAAATAATGTTTTTTAGTTTACTGTTAAATTTGAATCAATACTTGGGTACAATTGAAATCAATATTTTTTTGTGTCACTTGCTCCGCTTGAATACTCATTCATTCTAATTCGCTACATAAAGAATGGGGTTTTGAAAACGCATAAAAGATGGAGGGATAAATAGATGGATAGATAGTCAGAGAAAATAATGAAAAGCGAAAGTGCCGCTGCCATTCGCTTCTGACTTTGACTTCCTTTTTCTCTCTCAATTCCCGTTGAACTGGTTGGCTTTGAACTTTTAACTTTTCATCTGGTGGATTACTCGCAATTCAGCATTTTTTTGCTTGCTCTCTCCCTGTGGATACTTCTGTTGTGGTGATGTAGTGATTTTCTTGTGCGGTGGAGTTGACAATGACAATCAGAAAATCAGATAATAATACTACTCGAGGATTACTATGAAAAAGGGATATAAATCCAGACTGTGAGCTGTTATGGCTATATAGTTCCTGTTATGACATGCGACAACAACGCCAATGAGACAACTATTAGTGAAGTGGTTATTTATGAATAGGATTTTGAAGGGTTGAATACAAAATGATGTGTGTGTGTGAGCTTGATGTGCGTGTATGTATCATACTTACAACATTAATATATTTTTTGGAGACCAGTAGCATATAAACAAGTATTTTTTTGGGAGGGCGAATGAACAAATAAAATGTGAAATTTTTGTGATATTTCCTGCTTCAAAAAAATTGGCATAACACGACACACACACACACGATACAATATAACATTTATGTATTCATATGCGGAAAACAATAGTTTTGACTTTCTTTTTGATGGCATATATTTATATTATTGGAATATGATGAAGAAAACTGGGAGAGGATGATGATGATTATGAGGACGACTACGTCGATGGGGGGAGACGGATGTGCGGTTCTGTTTTCATGATATTCCCGCCACAATGAGTAGGGTCGTGTATCAGTATCATCATCATCAACGGCATCACCGTCTTTTCCCTTTCTTCTTGGGCTCCATTTTTCTGGCCCTTTCTCTTCTTCTCATGCATGACAAATTATACTTCATTATTGTTATGAATGGCAGAGGGGCGGAAGAAGACGAAGAAGAGAGCAAAAAGCTAATGAAAATGATAAAGTAGCAATAGCTGCAGCAGTAGACGAGAAGGAGAACAAGAGGAGGCCGTGTTCGTTTTATACATACCTTTGTATAGCTTAATGGTAGAAAAGATGGTGGAGAAAAGGGAAAAAATTAGATTTAAAGTTATGAAAATGTAGAGAAGAAAAAAATACATATATATCTATTGTATATATATTATGGAAATAATGATAATGGTGGTTGTGTTTGATGTGCGAAAGAGAATAAATGCTTGACATTTTCATTATGACTTGTTTTTAAAGATGGTGATGATAGTGCACAGAAGGAAAAAATGATAATGATAATAGTAATATATTATACAAAGATGTTTCTACTGTGTCACGTGCGTTTATCGTGAAAGTTGAAATGTAGTGGGTGAAAGCAGCAAGGAGAAGTGTCTCCTTTTTAAATCTTGGAACTATACGCTTTTGTTTATAATAACAATATATTATGCTAGTTACTTACAAGGTAAACCCTTTTAATGTTGAAAAGAGTTCTAAAAAACAAACTAACGGATTTTTTTATTACATCTATAAGTGGAATGCGAGTTAAACTTACAAATAATTAATTTGATCTATTTATGAAATTTCATGATGGTTAATAGTGTGTGGAACATTGAATGGCTCAAAAGACTAGTTACAAAGCAATTAATATGAAGTTATAATCGCAACAGTTTTACCATGCCAAATTCCATTAGCAAATGTCAGCCCCGTCGAAACCATCATCACAACGACTACTATTTCGTCAATTATCAACTATTCAAAACAACAAATCGGTAAGTTTGAAGAATATAAAAAGTTAGCAAATACCATAAATCCAACTTCGTATGTTTATGTATATACAATAGGTACATTTAAAAAGGTTTCCATGTTCCTTTCCAAAGTTCTTGCTTAACGTAACGTGGTAAACTACGTAACGCAACTATAAAGAGACTCCACGGCAACCCTCGGTTACCTTCAAACATTTATATTATGTAAGAAGCTAATTAGCGTTTCATTTATGATGACACTGCTGCAAAATACATCATCATCAATATCTCAAGAAAGCGTGCAATTTTCCATAGAAATGAGCTACTCAAATTAAAGAGAAAATTTCTACACATTGTTTTTAACATTTTCGTTCAATGGTCACCATGGACCCATACATGTATGTAGCAGAATGGCAACCCAATCACGAACAACAAGCAAGAAAATTATACAAGTTTTAAATGCTTTTGCCCTTTCCTTCCTCTCACTGCAATCGACGTGAAAAGCAAACACTCACAAACTTGAAAACACTCTTCTCCTAAAACTGTAATCCCAATTTATATCATGGATGCATGAATACATATATATATTATCCCACACAGTATTTTGCTTATTATTTCTAGGAAAATAATGTTAAACATTTCTGTATCATATCCCATCACGTTCATCATCGTCATTTTCAAGTTTCTTAGCTATACTATTTATATAGTTTTATGGAATGACAAGGCTGGATGGATACTATATGGTTTGATGTGTATAGTCAGCAAGTAGCACAAGAAGAGTAACTATTTTTGTAATAATCTGTGTACATCCCGTCAACCATCACTAATTGCAATTGTTTTGAGAAAGTTTTTGAGACAGTTGAAAAATGAAAAACAAAGAGGAATGTCATTCATTTACCAAGTGACTTGAGCTGTTGTTGTTGTTTTTGTTGTTCGTGTTTTAGTTGTGGGAGAACAAGAAAATGGTGATGATAATAGTTTACTTTTCACTGTAATCATTTTGTTGTACACGCAAAGAATGTGGGATAGAGAGGAGTAGAGGAGAGAAAAACCTGGCTCCTCTTTCACCACTTTTTTTTCCGTTTCCCTTGCTTTGTAGAGTCTAGACACTAGAGTGTAATGTAAACGGTCTTTGGAACTTCTTGGGGCAAGCTAATAATCACAATGACAACAATAAAGTAGTAAAATATGTTTAGTATGCATGTACATTTAACATATTATATATCATGTATGCAATTTTGCTTATTTAAAAAAAAGAAATAATGATATTTTACTTTTATTTGTCTTGTTTCATAAAGTAGCTTAAAATGGATGATGATAATGTTTAGCTCTTGACGTTATCGTTCTATTTGCAACAGGAATGACATTGCATATTGTTCATTTTTTCAAGAGGAAAAAATATTTAGTGGAAAAAAGACGAAGAAAAATGAGATCAAAAGTCCAACTGAAAGATATTCTAAAACGTTGATATTTTCTTTTACTATTTAGACAAGGAAAGGACAACATTCTATGAATATGCTGGATTTGTCTGTTTGTCCTTTTTCAAATTTGTATAAAAATATAAATACAAAATTGGTGTACAGATGATGTACACATGATACACAGATATGTAACTCTTTCGTTTGACTATTATTTTTGTTGAATGTATAAACGTTAGAATTGTTTCTAGACATTATGCATAACATTTTTTGAAAGGTTTCACGATGTGTGTGTATTTTTTTTGTAAAGTGACTGACAATGATGAAATGACAGTAGAGCAGTAGGCAAATCAGAGAAGAAACAGAACTAACGATAAGCTGAAGTGCTATGTTGTATGTGTGTGTAGGTTACTACTACCACTACCACCCTCTCGTCGCACCGACTAAAGAGAAAGCAAAAGATTTTTTGGGCACAAAGGCAACCTACAACAGCAGCAGCAGCAGTAGAAGTAGTCGTCGTAAAATGTAAACTAACTAAGCTGAAACTGTAAGCTATACGCTCCAGGTGACATTCACTCACGTCAATTGCAGAATAAATGGTAACGAAACGAACACAACAACAGAAAAAGATTATGCCGAGGACGACGAGGATGATAGGGATGATGAGACGACATAATTTACAACAGAAGCACATTATATTTTTAGCAGTCACGTGGAACAAATATATATGGATTTCCGCTAAGGCAATTTAAACAAATGAATTTGGATGATGATGACGCGACGTTGAGAATGGAAGATGTTGTGTTGCTCTTCCATGAAATGCGTGGCTAACGGCTAACTCATACAGATATATATATATACATATTGTATTATTATTATGTATACATGACATGCAGATTTTCATTGCTAAAAATAAAATATTTATTTAATTCAACGATTTTATATCGATCTCGTCATTGTGCTTGTTATGATGATAAAAATGAAAATTCATATGATACTGTCTTGAAGTATGATAGTAAACACCCTGCACATGTCAACGACAGATGAAATTATGATTGTATGTTAGAGAATAGCAAAAATTATATGATCTAGACTCATTTTTTGTCATTTTCATTTTTATGTGGAAAAAATAATGGGGATTGCGTAAGAAATGTAAGCCGAGTGTGACAGATGATCGTCATAAACAAAATGCATCTGAATAAAAAAAGTATACCAGCTGAAGATAAAATGTTGCAATGAAGATGGGGGGTCGACTGTGGGGAATGGTTTTTAAACATGGTATATGTATGGTAATAGTTGAGAATTAAAACTGGGAAGATAAATAAATAAAAAACTTACTGTAACGTTGCATAACTTCAGCATGGCATATTTATATGGCATTGTTGTTGGCTGGTGGTGTCATCATCATCATCATCACGTCATAGTAAAACGCGATTCTCAAACCTGAGGCCATTCAGAAGAAGGAAGAAGAAAAGAAGAAAGAAGGACAGGACAGCATCTGGTGCACAGGAGGACAATGACGAATGAATGAGAAATCAATGGAAAACTGCCTTCCAGCTTTACTTTCTTTTCACATCTTTTTTTTTGCTAACATTGCAAAGGAAAATAGTTTGCTGCCGCATGCTTGCATGGGAAGGTATACATTGTGAAAACTTGACTTGCAATGCATTCTACTTTAATACTTTTCTCGATATAACAATGACTTGACAAAATGGAGACTGACAATTCCTCCCCTTCCCATAGAAATGTCATGATGATCGAGTAAATAAGATTTGTAGGTAAAAAAATAAGGTTGAAGATTTTTTTATGTCGGTGGCTAAATGATGAGCCTTATTAGTATGTAAGTACACTTTGAGGATTACTTTGTCTGAATTGGGACCATTATTGTTGCTAAGATGATTATTTTAGATAAGCTGATTCAATTTGCAGAATATTAATATCTGTGACAACGGTACCATATGCACATGATATGGCCATGTGAAAAAGTAAAAATAACCGACAGGTTTTTAGATAATAAAAAAGTAAAAAATAGAGACAAGTTTCATAAAAAACAACGACAAGAATATAATATATATATGTGGTAAAATGCATTAAAATGACAGTAAATGACACACATCGTGTTGTTGTTATGGTTTTTTTGTACTGCGTAGCATCCTAACACCTACTCAGCTATCTTTAACGTCATCGGATCTGAAAATGTTTGAGCAAAAATTTTTATGTTGGTTAAGTTGACAGTTAACATGATTACTATTACACATGAGATAGTGAAAAATTGACATGTCAATGATAACTTAAACCTAACACGTTTTATTATATTTAGTTAATGGCTACAAAAAAACTTTATATTAGTTTTTTTATGGAATTTCAGGTATAAAAGGTAGAAGAAAAAAAACATTTGAGGTGTTCGTCTTCTGTGGAGTAACGTGAGTGCGAGTGCGACCCACGACATATCCTCCACCGGAATGGGAGTTGGAACTGCCGTATGGATTTGTACGCTTGTCTTGTCATTCAGCTCCCTGCTCACCAAGTACAATTTTTTTTATATATGCTTTATACTTTTTTGCTATACATTGTTTAACCTTGAAAATTATAAACTTTCAAGTAATTTCACAGTTTATAACCCTTCATAAACGCACAATGCGCTTATACTACAATTTACATTGTTTTACACTACTTTGTTCTTCTTTCCAGAGTATCATCCAGTGTTCGCAATAACAATATCCACCGAAACGTGAGTAACCTCCTGGATAATCTCCTCAAGGGATACGACAACAGTATCAGACCGGACTTTGGAGGTAACAAAAAAACCATAAAAATTATACTTCAATATTTCACACAAAAAAAAACCCTACATAACAAGTTGCATGTGATGGGACACACCCAAACACATGCTTCAAAAAAAATCGCCAGCCACTTTACCCGACATACTCAAAACTTGGTTAAAAAAATTGAGGGCTTTAACAAGCCCACCTCTACAATCCGCCATCATCACCTAACATAGCCCTAACCCTAACAACCAAACCACCGTACCACCTCCCCCACCATCATACATAGATCCCATAATAATCTCTCCATGTTACCTTAATCCACCTACAAAAAAATAACAGTCATAAATCCACCACAAAAGACGTCACATCATCAGACACCAGATAAAAAAACTGGTGGTGGTTGGTAACCATGATCGCCGACACCCCCCTTCGTGATCCTTTACACTCACACGCTTCCTTCCTCCAACTTAACACTACCACCACCATCACCACCACCGACATACTACTTTTTACAATCACACAAAATCCCAATCCCTAGTGTTCTCCCAGCTATTTTATACTGTAACCGCAAACATAACATTACACCAGCAGTATCATCAGCATACCGGTAGGACGAGGAGGAGGAGAAGGAAAAAAGATCACCATTCTTTTTTTAGAAACCCACACACACACACATACAAGTAGTTTGACAGAGTAGACTAGATTTTAAGCCTATTTAAGTAAATACTTAAAAAGCAATCCACTTTTTCATCCTATTATTTCTCTACCACTTCTACTACTATGCCTCGACTATTGCTACTTTTTTCCTACTGGAAAACGTCTCATATTGACAATGAGTATGAATAAAAAGGAGATCATATCATTCTCTCATCATTACCATCCATTTTCCCCCCTATTTTCAAGCATATTAGCAAAGCTAAGCTCAAAAAAATAACGTAAACTCTTCTCTAGATGCATTCATCATTGATTATTATAGACCATCGTCCTATTCGTTATTATCATCATTGTCATTAGTCTTCTTGTTGAGCTTGCTATTTTTTTTGCTTCCCTTTTCCTCAAAAAAGAAAAACTTAATCCGATTTTTATGCGTACACAATGTTTGGTCGCACGGAATGTTTTTGGTCTTTTATCCGATATCACCCCTTTTAGCAGTAATGGCGCCACTAATTAGCTCGCAGTCCTTTTCAAGCACATCAAATTCTCAATTTCAAAGGATGGTCAAATAAAGACACCACCACATAATTCCTTCATCATAGTAATAGAACATGATGGCAATCATCAACCGTCATCATCGTCAGAATACTTTTCCCCGTTTTAAATCATTTTTTCATTAATTTCTAGTTTTGCCATTTTTAGAAGGTATCATCATCGTCTTTAGAAAAAAATGCCAATTACACAACTTAATTTTATTATTACCAAGAAAAAATGGCTAAATGGCTACAGATATTTATGTATGCTGCAAGAATCATGATATCATTTCATGCCCTTCCTCCGACTATGTATAAAAGTATAACTGTTGAATAAAAAAGTATTTACCGAAGACTCAACGGAGAAGAAACCTTTTTATACATAAAGAGTGTCATGAGCACCACCACCACACATACTTGTTCCACTTCTTCCTTTCATCATCATCATCATCATCACCATCCCCACTATCAACCATCTTCGTATAATCTTGGAAAGAAATGTGGTGAAATGATTAAGACGACGAAGGAAAAAGTTGGAATTTCGATAAAATGTGTGTCGTCAACACTCTCAATGCATATGTACCCACCGATGTATGTATGTAGTCACGTTCTTTGGCATTTTCACACACTTCAGCGGTGCTGCAATATTGGTAATTTTTTTTATTCAGCTCAAACTCCTTCCCTTTTTTGGAGATTTCTCGATATACCATTAATACAGACACAAAGCTTATGTGGCTTCACAGTCTTCTTCCAATTTTTTTTTCACTCTCTTTTCTCTTTCTTCTAATCTCTCTCTGGCTGCTGATTTGAATGAGAGGGAGATAGAGGAAGATGCTTGAATTGTGTTTTTAAATGAAAGATAGAAAGTTTTTACTTCTTCTTTTTCCTCTTGTACAAGTGGAGTGACTCAAAAGATGAAGAAGAAGAGAAGAAGAAAAAAAGTAGTGAAAGTAGTGGTGGTAGTTGGTATAGTTGAAAGAGTTTTCTTCATCTCATTCAGAAGAAATCTCAGCTAGTTAATTGTGGGAATTTTTTTTTGGTTGGTGGTGGTGGTGGATGTAGATGGATGAGGAGGATGAAAAAATATGTTGTATATGTAAAGTAGTAACAAGTATAATATAATAAGGTTGTGAGTGAACGGTATTTTGGGGGAAAATAAAATGGAGTGAAAACCTTTTTAAAGTTTTTCTTTTTTCTAACAACAGAACAGAGATGAGGGGTAAAGGGGATTTATTTAGGGTGGATGATGAGCTCATATCGAGTTAAAGATCAGGATGGTTTCGGTGCTAGCTACTCCTGATGATGATGATGTGATGACTGTGATTATTCTATAGACCATATTTACGGCAAACTTGGGAAACATTTAGATTCAAATTTCAATACAATTTTCTCTACATCAGATCCGCATCATGCTAGCCAGCGTAGCGTATAGCGTCTTTAGTCAAAATACAAGGAGAAAAAAGCAAAGGGCACCTGCAAAGATTCCCATTCATGTAAAAGTAGAAATATATATTATGCATGTAGACTTTTAACAGGAGAGAGAAACATGATGACAGGTACTACACCAGATCAGCAGCAGTAGGAGAGCACATCACAAAAACAGAGTCGGTTGAAAATAAGTGTATGTGAACTGTGAATAGACTTGGCACCCCTTACCCCCCTTCAATTTTTAATTCAATCTGATTTTCCATTTAAAAACTTGTCAGAAGTGCAGAAAATAAAGAAAGAGAAAAATAATATGGAATGTATTGAAATGGAAATTCTTGCTTGCTTTTTTAATGGGGATGCGCTATATTGTATATAGGATAGGTATAGTTGGAATATGTAGAATAAACATGGATGCTTGTCTGTCCGTCCTTGTCCTAATTTCCTTTTTTTTTACCTTTGTATAGCTTTCAGTAAAGTATGATACATTAAGTAAATATTTTTGACGAATTTTTCATGGCATGGTCAATACCATCATCCAACTTGTTCATCCAAATAGTCATCAAATTCATCATTAATAGAAACTGTCTTCAAGGTTGTTGTATAATATACGGTATACCGGTTTATAATTTAAATTAATGTCAAATCATGAAATACTATGCGTGAAAGTTTTTAAACAAAGCTATTATATTCGGATTCGGAAATGCAAAAATGAAATGAACGCACCGTTTTCTTCTTCCTTTTTCTCGTTATCGGATACACAAAAAAAAAGACAAAGTAAGCCAGTAGTCTAAAATTCCACAGAGTCGAGTTGCACTCTCGCAGTACTACTGTGGTTCTATACTACAACTTCTTATTTTACAATTATTATTATCATTTGTCCGTAAACAAGTCAAGTTGAGGAGGTAGGGAGAAGCTGCAGACAAAAGAATAAATTCTCTTTTGTAAACTGACTTCCTTTTTTGTATGCACACAAATACACAAAAAAAAATCTTCCAGCATTCTTTGTTGATTCTTCCTGTGTATTTTTTATTCTCTCTGGCAAATAGATTTTCCTCTTGTGCTTGTCTCGTTGTCTCTCATTTGACATGTGATATTAGGTAGGTAGGTAGGTAAAGAGAGAGAGAGAGAGATGCTTGCCAATTTCCCCATCACATTACCATCATCATTATCATCAAAGAGAATCAATCACTTTCTCCCTCAAATTTCAAATTGGCATTGGCGGAGTCGCAACGGTGGATGCGATAGGTAGAGTCGCATTCTTCTTCTGTCTATCTATCTATCTTCACAAAAGATGAGAAGGAGTAAAAAGAGGTCAGACATCAGTCTTGACAGTTGTCTCACGTGACGTGACGTTTTTGTAAGTTAGTCAAGTTGAGTGAGTTGTACAGTAGTGGGGAGTTCATACAAGTTCCACCTTCTCTACTTACTCCTTCCTGTGCTTAGATTCATGATCATGGCCATCTTCATCGTATCATCAACATCATCATTAAATCAACTTTTAACAGACTTTTAGAAAGAACACGAAATGCAATGCAGCAGCTGCCGCTACCACCGCCGTCGCACTTCACTGAATCATTCAATAAACAAGTTGGAAAAGAAAGAAAGAAAACTATTCCCCCCAAAAAACAAGATTCTTTGGTGAAAAAATGTTTCCGAAGGAATTTTCTTTCTTTTCTTATACTATTCTTTTATTACTGCGACTTTGCACTTGTAAAAAACTCTTATAATAAATTTGTAACTATATACCAAGTAAACAAGGATTTAATGATATATAAAGAATGGAAAGAAAAAGTACATTTTTTGGCACTAAAAAACCCCTTCGGTAAAAATAGTATTCTAAATTTGTGACCTTTCTCTCTCGTTTTCTTTTCTACCTGTGTGGTTGCTATAGCGATACTCTGGTTTCTTCCATCAATCCCTGAGCAAGATGCAGAATGATGATAAAATAAAATAAAAACCTCGCAAGCAAAGGCACATGTTACATGCATCCCACACATCTAATCTAAGACATTTCACAATAACAAAAAAAAGTGATTGATGGGATGATTTACCTTTTCCTCTTCCACTACCGCCTCAATCTCCTCCTCCTCCTCTTTTTTTATCTATATCTATAAATATACATATACATAAGCTTTTTAACTTTCACTCACTTACTCAACATCACTCAAAAAAAAATGCACATGAATTATTATTATCTTTTTTTTTGTCATGTACTTTTCTGTTGTTCTTCATGTGATTGCAATCTTTCATTCATTCATTTTCTGGGATGATTTATGTTTTGCATATTCATAGGTGCACCGACAGAGGTTGATATCAACATAATGGTCCGGAGCATGGGTCCAATTTCGGAAGTCGACATGGTAACCCCTTTTATCTTTAAAAAAATATATAATTGCCTTCTTATCTTTCATAAGATTATGCTGAGAAAATATGTATGTGTGTCACATCCTATGCACACGGTCAATAATATGGAGATATTCATATTATTGGATGGATCATTAATATGCATGCCTGCTAAATATGTATTAGTTTTATTAATATTAATAAGATAGTAGCTTAGATACCTCTACGCCTCTTCTGTTTTAATGCAAAGTTCTAAAAAGTAAGAAACAGAGAGCAATGTGGTAAATACACGCTAAAGTGTCTAGTCAAGTGGAGTCAGCCCAGCCACCCACCACCACCACCCTAAAAACTGGAATCTAAAATGGCCATACCATTTTTTATTATTTGTGTTAATAGCGCTCCTACTATCACCGGAAGGAGTTTTCAATGCCTTTCGTGACTCTTGACTTACTTGACTTTTTTCCTTTGCTATTAAAAGAATATGTATTATTGACTGCATTTTCATCTTTGGGAACACGATAAGCCAAACGAGAGAGAGAGAGTTAGTTATGAGTTGGTTATTTTTACGGTTGTAAAAAATAATAGCTTAATAGGAAAATCAAGTGGTTTGGTGGTAGTCGTAAAATTGTTTCCTTATCTCCTTTCCTTCTCCTTCTACCTCCTCCTCCTCCTTTTTTTACTATTATTGTTTGAATATAATGTAATATAAGCGCTTGTTATGATCATGTCATGGTCACATTCACATGTGGTGCGTGTGTGTGCCTGCCATGCATGCCAAAACAAAAAGTAAAGTTATTTGAGCCTAGTTTTTGAATTGGCTATAAATTGCTGGATAATGCAAGAAGACGCCGGAGGAGGAAACCTAAAAAACAGCTATTATAATAGCTATTATAATAGTTATTATAGAGACAGCTACGCAATAATAATAATATGGAGAAGAAAAAAAAATTGCCATTTGAGTTTATTATTAATTTCTGGAAATTATGACGATTATGATTATGGTGGTGAAGGAAAGGAAACGACAACGCAATTTGATGCAACACAAAAAAAATGCTAACCTTCAACAGTCACCAAATACCAACTAGTACTACAAAATTTTATTATTTATTCATCTTGCAGCTACCCATAAAAAATAGAGAACGTTTATTTCCCATCATCCATCTACCTACCTCCTTGTTACTGCCCTGGCCTGCTGTGTGTATGCACAGTGTAAGCGATGCGGTGGGGTGATATATTTAATAATGAAATAGAAAACGACTCTCTCTCTCTTCTTATTGTTGGTCTAGACGAGAACATCTACTCACGTATAAAATATCTATAGAAACGACATGCAGATAAGGAGAGGAAAAAAGGGTGTTTGAATTGTATTTGGTTGTGGTGGTGGGAGTTAAAAGAAGAAGAGAAAAAAATGGAAAGAAAATTGAATTTTATGTTTGTCTGAACCTCGTTCACTTTCCGCATGCTTGCCTTGCTTTCTTGCAAGTCGGATGGAGAAAATGGAGAAAGTGGGAGAAAGAAGCTTGTTGGCTGATATGCAGCTGTTAATAATTGCTTTACTTTGATGAGTCCGAGAAAATTAAGAGGAAAATCGGTTTATAACAAAAACAGAAAAACAATGTGTTAGTTTTCCGCCGGTTATCGAATCAAGATTGCTTGAGAGAAAAAGAAAGAGAGAGAAAGCCGATGCAATGTAATGTAGTAAAAGCAGCAGCCACATTCATTAGGAAAGTTAATGGGGCGGATAATATGCCTAAAAACGAACAAACTATTATTATTATTTATAATGCGGACTGTGTGTATATCTATATGTCTGTCTTGAGGAATCTTTGTTAATATATCTTCTATTATTATTGTTTATGTGCATGTTCATCTAGAAGAGTTGTTAGTTTGAGAGAGGAAGTAGTAAAATGTGATTATTACAATTGAATTGAATTAGTTTGGTTTTGGGGTTTACAGACTAGACAATTTATTGCTACTACTATTATTTTTTGTGTGCATCAGACATACTCGATGGACATGTATTTCCGGCAGTCCTGGGTTGACAAGCGTCTCTCGTACTCGTCCAGCAAAACTACGTTGGCACTGAGTATTTCGATGTTGGAACGGATTTGGAAACCGGACACGTACTTTTACAACGGGAAACAAAGCTACCTGCACACCATTACCACTCCCAACAAGTTTGTCCGGTTGTACCAGGACGGGAGGGTGCTCTACTCCAGTCGACTGACGGTGAAGGCTAGTTGCCCCATGCACCTCGAGGACTTTCCTATGGATACACAACGTTGTCCGCTCAAGTTAGGCAGCTGTAAGTTGGAATAAAGAAAAAGAAAAGCTTTC
Organism: Entomobrya nicoleti; assembly: GCA_034695465.1. NCBI lineage: Eukaryota > Metazoa > Arthropoda > Collembola > Entomobryomorpha > Entomobryidae > Entomobrya > Entomobrya nicoleti. The sequence goes on along the minus strand of JAQFZG010000368.1, from coordinate 19,703 downwards.
AAAAATGAAACAAAAAGATGACAATAATATATTTAGGTCAAGTGTATTTTATCTATGCTGATATTTCTAATACAGTTGGTTATACAACTCGTGATGTGATATATCGATGGAAGGCGGACGCCACGAAACCCGTGGATATTGCAGCTGACATGAAAATGTCTCAGTTTGATCTCATCTCCACCCCGTCGGGAAATGCGACGGACACGCTGAAATCCGGTGAGAGAGTTTTTAATGTCATCTTGAAGTTAGTTTTATTCTAGATGATTCTTTATGCCAGGTTATAAGCACGCCAGATCAAATTACTGTGGAGTAAACTTAATATGAAGACATGCTGACTTAATTGTGTAGTTGCCTTTTAAATATTGTTGATTTTGTTGTGCTTTTATCTATTTATCTTACTTATATTTTAAGCGATTAGCTGACCTGTCATTAAAAGCAATTACTTTGTAGTGTCATAATATTTTATTGTGTTATGTCTTAAATGTAAAAAAAATACTTAATGAGTGTTGATTGGTGAGTTCTCTTCTACTGAAGGAGAGCGTAGCGTGCTCGAGGCGTACTTCTATCTTAAGCGACACACTGGCTACTTCATGCTCCAGGTGTACTTTCCTTGCATCCTTCTCGTTGCCGTGTCCTGGGTTGCCTTCTGGATTAATCGAGAGGCCACTGCTGATAGAGTCACGCTTGGTAAGACTCCACTCAATTTCCTCCATTCCCCAACGTCACTACCAACAAATGACACACCTGAGGAGATACTATTATCACCGCTCCACTGCATTTTTAACATATCTCCCCTCCTTCCAAAGCTACTCCCTCGCCTAAATTGCTTTTCACCCCTCAATATGTATTTACTTCAAGGTTCTTTATTCCATGGCAAGGTCGGTCTGTAAGTCAACACTTGTCACTTTTAAATATTATCATACTACCACTTTGTCAGGTCCAGTCAAGTCTCTTTGTGGAATGGTCACGCTATAATGGCACGTGGATTATACAGTTATGTGCATGCTTTAAGTGCTCTTTGTAGTTTTAAATATTTATTTTTGTAGAATTTTTAAATCTCAATTAGAACCTTGTCTAGAATAATTAATAGTAGCCAAATAGAACAAGTTAGGTCGACCATGAAGGTTAAATGAATGATGAATGAGAGACAAAGAAAAACGCAGCGCGATGGGTAAACTTTTTCTTAAAAGGAAAATGTTGTTTTATTATTTTCTTTTATTTACTTGTTCTATATTTGAACAGGACAGTACTCGTGTCTTCTGGTCGATTTTCATCTGCAAAGGCACATGGGTAACTTCCTCATTCAGGTATATGGACCTTGCACGCTTCTTGTGGTTCTTTCCTGGGTCTCCTTCTGGCTAAATAGGGAAGCCACAGCCGATCGCGTTAGTCTCGGTAAGTGTTTCTTAATTGCTCCAGGCACTCCACTCTTTACTTTCTCTTTTAAAACTCTATTGTCTTTTCGTTAAATTTTTATCGCTTTCTTGATATAAGTAAGTTAGTAAGTCAGTCAGTCAGTCAGTCACTCAAATCAGTATGGACATATCACGCGGTGGTCAATCCAGTTCAGTTCAGACTCCACCACATAATTATTGCCGATGTTGCATATATGTTGCAGTATATAGTTGCATGGATGGCAGTTATTTTGTAAAGATGCTTTCTAAGTTAGAGTTTTTATAAGGAAGTACACAGACACAGTCTAAAAAAACAGTTTTAAAAACCTGTACATATGAGGGCACTCTTTTCCTAAAAAAACTATCCTTCTCGCTTTCCTCCTGTCGAAATTGAAATATTAAAATAAATAAATATTTGCATTTGGAAATGAATGAGCACACTTGTGTCTGTGAGTCTGTTTGTTGTTAACACGCAGGCGTGACTACCGTGCTAACCATGACATTTCTCGGGCTGGAAGCGAGAACAGACCTGCCAAAAGTACCGTACCCAACCGCTCTGGACTTTTTTGTATTTTTGTCCTTTGCCTTCATCTTTGCCACGATAATTCAGGTAGGTTTAACGATGATTCAATTGCTATTTTTATCCGATTTTTTTTTATTTCAATTTTGATATTTGAAAGATGTTATGTTTGGATGTCCGTGATATTTCTCAGTTTGCAGTAGTTCACTACTTCACGAAAAATGGCTCAGGAGAGGTGTACTTCAACGACAGCTCCTCATCTTCCGACGATAGCGACGACGAAAACGAGAATGAAGTGAGAACTGGCGTACGGAGTGGTGGGGGGATTAGCGCTCTTCATCCCCACTCGAGTAGCTCAGGCAATCCGGGGAGCAGCAGTGGTTGTTCCTCAGGGGGAATAATGATGCAACAAATGGCGATAATTGATATTCCTCCACCACCCCCTGTGAAAATCAACAATGTCAGTGTACTAGTCTCAGGAGAGGATTCTCCCTCAGTGATACCAGGTTGCCCTCAGCAGCACGCACAACACCGACTTGCCGGGGATCCCCAACAGCACCACCGGAGAGATTCCGCTTGGACCTTATGCAAAAAAGCTAATAAAAAACGGCGTGATAAATTGAGACTACGTCACAAGATGGAGTTGGAAAATGTAAACTCGGTTTCCAAAGTGGATGTGTTTGCAAGGATATTCTTCCCCTTGTCCTTTTTCTGCATTAACGTGTTCTACTGGTACTCCTATCTGTACAAGAGCAACGATGAGTCGTAATGACACGCCAAAATTATTTAATAGCAAACAATAAGAAATATTTAAGTGTACATATTTAAAAAATGAAGAAACATAGGGAGGCAGGCACCTACACCAATTATCTTAGCGATTTATTATGCCAATCAGAAATTAGTATCTCAACGTAAAATATAAATACTTTACTCAATACAAAATTTGCAATTATAATTATATAAATCAATCAAATTAAATCTAACTGTCGTGTTAAAATTTTCAAGTTGGATACTTGTATAATTCCAACAGGGTAACGCAAAAAGCGAAAGTAATAATTGAAAAAAAGTATTGTGGAATGGGGTATTCAAGTAAAGTTGAATATTCTTTAAAATATCAAAGTCAGTTTAAAGGAATCAATGGATATAAGCGAGAGTACATCTTTTGTGCAAATAATAATAAATTAATAAATAAATATTAAAAATTCAACACAAGTTTAGACTTCAAAAGGTATAAATGGTGCGATATTTCAAGCAACTTGAATTACTCAAAATATATTGTTAGATAATTTATTATTGTACGAGAAATCGGTGACTGCTAAAAACTGACAATTTAAAAATTGATATGCCAAGAAAGGAGAAAAATAAATAAAGATTGTTATTATTACGATGAATGTGATGACGTAAAGAAAAAGTTATTTGTCATGTGTCTGAATATATATAAATATATCATTAACCTTTCATCCTATACTCCAATTTTATCGGACAAAAGCGTTGCTGGAATTTCGTCACTTGATTTCACTTGAAAAATAATTGAAGAATTTCAGTATGCATTTATTTGTTTTATTATATACAATATGTGTATTTTGTACGCATGCAACTATAATTAATTTCACAATGGCATTGAACGGGAGTTTCCCATAATAATCAGTTTGCTTAAGCCATGGGCCTCATTGAGACTTTTAATCGTGTGAAGTGCTCACCTAAAAAATACTGAATCACAGCCTATTGTAAATTTATATTGGGACATGGTGAGTTTAACTACTTACATAAGCAATTATACAAAAATGTTATCAGCACTTCATCAAGTGTCAGTGCCAGTGACAGCACGAGTAACATAATTTAAACACTGGGTATTTTTATTTGCACACTTGTAATATAATAATCAAATATTAACTTTAAATGGTCCATCATAGATCAGTTATGGATACGGATTACTATCAAGGTGCATTGAGAAATTCGAAAAACATACCCATTGAAAGCCAAAAGCAATGATGATTTAACAATTTTTTTTGAAGTGCTGTACAATGTACAGTGATAGCTGTTGCATAGGTATTTTTCCTTTCCCTACTAATCCTGGGGCCAAAACAGGACTTCTTACAAAAACTCGGATGCTGCTTGAAGCAAAGCTTTCACTGCTAGATCACTTTTCTTACAAAACCAGCGCGTAGGCCGCCTGTAAAAAATGATGTGAACAAAAATGACAAATCTGCAGATGGATTCCTAATTTTCTTAAGCAAATAGAAAACGTGCAGTAAAAAATGCATATAAAATTGAAAGGCCTTTATAGCCATTTTATCGAAACTAATACCAATGTTTAAATATTTAATCATATTTTAAAGTTTGTTTTGTGAATATGATGGCATATGTCATATCACATTAAAATACATTTTACCTTGTTATGTATATGTGTGTGGCGTGACTCCAACTTACATTTTTTCATGTCTAATTGACGATAATGGTGAATGATGGCTATGACATAATACACGGTAAAAAAACAAATCACTGGCCTTTGTCAGTAGATAATTTATGATTGAAGATGGTGCTGTTAATTAATGATAAATATCGATTAATGATGTACTCAAGTTTGACATCAGCAAAGAATACAGTTTCATAGCGTTGTTGACTCAATTATTTCCTGAAACCTTGGTGAAGAAGAACACTTGTCGATTTCACCGGATTAGGGATTAATTATTGATGATTTCATGCAAAATTACGTCGTATAAAGTATTAGGAAGAGTCCTTGGGATTTTTTTATCGATTATTTAGAGTATGTTATCAGCTATTTCCGTAGAAAATGTTTTTAAACTGAATCCCAAACTCAACTCAGATGAACAAGTAACTGAGTAATAACGTTCACAAGTATATATTTTTTTTGCAATCAAACATTCCAGTTAACAAGCAATGGCTACTTGTAAAAATGTTAATTGTTGTTGTTTATTATTTTCCTTGTTTGACAGGTGTGGTTTTTATTGATGAATCAAAAGTGTGACATTCTTTACACATGTTTTAATAATGACTTGAATTTAAAACGGTTGACTTTATTAATCATTTACAACTAATTGCATAGTATTACATTACATATATTTAATGCTTTTTTCAAGTGTCGGAAAAATCCAAATCAATCGATTTTTTTTGGGAAAATCCAATCCAAACACATTTTTAAGCTACATTCCTTTTATTTAATCGTCAATCCATTTTATGCGTCATGTTGAATATGAAGAAAATATATTGCACACAAAATTACTTCATGTAGGTAGTTATGTTATGTTGTTTTAATAAAAATGACTTATTCGCAACAAATTATTTGTTAAACGACATGTCATGTCAAAAAAAAGTTGTCAATTTAATCAAACAAGACAGAACAATATATCAAACAATGCAGGAACTAAAAAAAGCAATCAGTTTTCAGCTAATCATAAAACAATTTTACTGATAAGTAAAACATTCACTGTGTATGTAAGAATATTGATGACATTCATTCGCATTTTCAATCCCATCCCAACTCATCATCATCGAGTTCTGATCAAAAAGTGTCGACTGGACATAATTTGCGATAAGCTACCATACCAGACAAGATAACAAATCTGTCGTTTTAATGATCATTGTCAATGATATATGTTTGTGATCATTGCTAATAGTGATTAGTAATTATGCTTTCGGTTAAGTTTAGTTTGGTCACAAAAAATGTATGAGTCTTTTAAGACTGACGTTTAATTGGAGAAAATGTCATGCAAGCAAGATTTATTGAAGTAAAATTTTCTTTCCTTTCCAGTGATCCACTAATCAAGAAACTGTGTTTAAAATGTTTGATGAAATAAACTGTTTAAGTAGGTTCATGATGATGATGATGACCGATAACTAAGAAAATATAAAAATCATTTTGAATTAATACCATGGCCGGTTTTTTAGTATAAACTTTGCGTCCATTTTTCAAGTAATGATCTAAAAGAAAATCGAAATCTTATGCCCACTTTCATGCTCATGATTATAATTTACCCAAGAGCACTACTGTTCTTGATCATCATGTAATATTATGGTTGATGGCTTATCAGTATCCTATCCTGTCTCAATCATCTTATATTGATTTGATATCGATATCAATTGTTGATTGGCTTTTCAACACGTGTTGATTGCAGTCTGGTTAAATGTTAAATGGCTCGAGAACAACTGGAGAATAGTTTCACTTGCCATATAATTGGCCATGAGGGAGCACCCAGCATTTCTCCGACCTTCTTGTAAAAAACGTTGATTTTTAAGCGGAGTTTATATGCTGTTGGTGGTAATACTAAGAAATGAAATAGGCTTGAATTTCAGTGGTGTTTTTTTTGTTTTGAAAATAAATTAGTTCAAAATGGCATTTTCTTTTAGATCTGTTTTTCTAACGGCCTCTGTGGCTGTTGCCGTTTTAAGTGTAATAGCTAATGCCGCTGTGATTCCAACTAATTTTAGTAGTCATAACATTAGTGAATTTAGTAGAGATGAAGATTCGTTGCCCTTACTTCGGGCCTTACATTCGGGTAGTTTTATGGGAAGATCGCTAAACCCAGAATTGGAAGCTGAGCTCCTCAAACAAGCCATATTTCCTTCATACATACAAAGCTTTTTGGAAAATTTCAAAAGTAGACGAAATGACGATTTTTTAAATGTTTTGCTGAGTGGAGTGGATGATATGAACTGTAAAGCCCATGTGTCGGAGTGGATTGTTCGGGCAACAAATTGGAAATTGGCGGATCTTACCTCCGACGCCGAGAAATGGGTTTTGCACAGTAAGCTAATGAAGAAAATCAAATTGGATGATATTTTTTTGTTGTAAAAGTTTCAATTGATTTAAATTAGTTTGACATGTTTATTTTGGGTTTGATTTGCAGTGTTCGACTCTTGGGGCAAACCACCAGAGGGTGTTTTGGAAGGTCACGTTAACGCATTTGGTGACTTTCATGAGTGCATTGACATCGATGTCGACAATCTGAAAATACTAAATACTGCGTATGAACCCGATTCGAAGTCATTTGAAGGGCGCTACTGTACCGTTTACATAGCCGATTATGGAACAGCAGGAAAACCCGCAATGCCCACAACATCCCTACTAATGAATGACACAGGGTCATTGAGAGATTTTGAAACTAAAAAGGCCGTCTCAATTAGAGATTTTCTGGTACTTTTCAATCCCCCGTAGCAATCTTTAAAATAACTAATGCATTTCAAAGCTAAATAATTAATTGCAATTATTTTTTAATGAATAGGCACTACTTGTGAATCGCAAGGGAATTACGATAAATCCATCATTGGGCGTTTGTTTCCCAAATTCCTGCACACAACCAGACATTAACCGCATAATGGTAAATGCTCTATACCTGATGTATACAAGAAACGGACAACCAATAGAAGATCCCACTGGTTACGCATGGCCTTTCACAATTGCTTGCTATGAAGGCAAAAAACCGGATTTCGATGCAGCAGATATAAGTGTCATGTAAGCATTGTTATTGTAAAAAAACACTAATTTAAATTATGAATTATTTAGCCATTTAACATTAATTAAGGCTCTTTCATATTTTAAAAGGGCCCTTATTGGTACTATCACCGCCATATGCTTGGGTGCCGGTGTTATCGACTACTGGCTAAACCATGGCGTGGACAAACCACCCAACAGAGGCCTTGCCTTCAAATATCTCATGGCATTCTCCCTTTATACTAACATAACAAAGTGGATGAGCACCAGAAAAAGTGCAGAGGACTTGGGGTGCCTTCACGGAATTCGGGTTTTGAGCACATCATGGGTCGTTCTTGCTCACACTTACTACGCCATAACATTTCTACCTCAATGGAACATGGTTGACGTGAAAACGGTATTACATCATTTTTCCATTTTTATTTGTAAACTCATTGATCATCTGCATAGTTGCTGTGCAAGTGCATTAAAATATAAATTCAATTGTTATTTTCTAACAAGGTTTACGAAGACATGGGTGTGCTTACCGTGATCAACTCGACCTTTGCCGTAGACACATTTTTCGTGATGAGTGGTATGCTGGTGGGTTACAACATTCTCAAAGTATTAGACAAAACAAAAGGAAAGCTCAATATTATCATGCTTTACATTCATCGATACTTGAGGTAAAAGCTGGCTTTGAATGGACATTCATTCATCAAAATCACAAAATTTACACTGTTTTTAATGATAGTGACGGAAATAATCAATAGTGCTGAATGATGATGATTGATATTTAAGTAATTTTTACATAATGTGTTTATTTATAGACTTACACCAACATATGCCATTCTGCTTGGTATAATGGCCACAATCATTCCATATCTTGGGAATGGTCCATACTGGGCTGTGATGTCCAGGTGGGGAACCATCTGCGAAGATAACTGGTGGACAAACTTACTCTACGTGAATAACTTTGTGAATACAAGTTGGCTGGTAATGATATAAAATGCAAACATTGTGTAGTTTTACCGAATATGAATGTATAGCTTATCTTGATGAAAAAAACAAATTATGTATGTTTCAGTGTCAAGGGGAAGCTTGGTACTTGGCCAATGATATGCAGTTCTACGTCCTGTCTCCTTTCATTCTTTATCCAATGTGGAGATGGGAAATGGTAGGACTGGGTTTACTAACAATTTATTCTGTACTTTCTTGCTTGTGCCCGGCATTACTTATGCACTTTTATGATACCACGCCAACCACACTTCCAACAAGAGAGTAAGATGACCATGAACAAAAGTTAAAATAATATTTATCAATTACGCAATATGTTTATGCCTTGTTTTAATAATTACAGCATTACTGGCAAATGGTTCACCCATATTTACATTAAACCTTACGCCCGTATCCAAACCTTCCTCGTGGGAATCTGGCTAGCATGGATTCTCCATAAAACACGTGGCAAAAAAGTCGTATTACCCAAACTGGTTGTCGCTTTATTCTGGGCTTTGTCCACGGCAACTGCTCCCTTCCTTTTGTACTCCATTCAACCTTGGTTTGATCCTGACAAAGAAATTCCCAAGGTAGCTGGCTTACTATACGCAGGTCTCAGTCGTGTCGCCTGGGGACTGGTAGTATCTTGGGTTATCTTTGCTTGCATTAAAGGATATGGCGGATTGATCAACAGTTTCCTGTCTTGGAGTGTTTTTATGCCGTTAGGGCGACTATGCTATTGTGTGTACCTGGTTTCTCTTCATCTTCAAATGATTCTACATATTCGCTTCACACAACCCATGCGATATGACCCTTACACCCAAATCAACTTTTTCATGGCACATATGTTCATGTCGTTTATAGTCGGATTTGCATGTACACTTTTGTTTGAGTCACCGTTTATGATTCTTCAGAAACTTATTTTCGAAGGTAATTTTTTCATAAATTGTTTTTGAAATTCATATTTTTATTTGTTATCAAAATTAATGAGATATTTAATTATTTTTATCTATTTGTATTACAGGTGGTGGTGGTAATAGACCTGCCAGACCAGCTTTGGATGCCAAGAGACCGTCTCAAAGACACGGTATATTTTACAACGATATCAATACAATTATAAATCGTAGTTCTGTGAATGGTGGTGTAACTGAATCCACTGGAAAGGAGAGACAAGAGTAGATGAAATTGATATTAATAGCTAATCTTGTCATGTAGTATTTAAACCTTTGTACATAAATGTTATGATTTGCACTTGAGCGCTGTATATATGATTTAGTTTCTAGAATTACACGTAACTATTTACAATGCTTAGCAGACTGATGCGTAATGAATGTGTGGTTATTATTTTCAGTACAAATAAAAGTCCGTGTTAGTACCAATAAATAATAACTATTTTGACTGCTATTATTATACATATGAGGGTTTCCAAATTTTATAGTCAGTGTCACTATATTAGACAGTCACAGAATAATTCATCTTCGAATTCTTCTTCAAAGTCTGCAAACCAGTCTGGTACTCCGATCTCATTGTCCATGTCATCCAGTTGATCGCTTTGATAGTCATCCGGAGAGTCTGAGTCTATTAAGATTTCTGGTGAGTATGCAGGGCTGTAGGTGAAATCCATAATACAATCCTGTATAGGCAATGCCAACTGTGAAGTGTTGACAAGATTAACCACTCGTTGTAATGCTGTTGTGAGAAGTATATGTCTAAAGGAACGAACTGCTTCTGCTTCCGTCTTTAGAAAATTGATGGTGCTGAGGTCTGCAAAATCCTCCAACTGAATTAAACAATGTTTAATGTGTACTGTAACCATTTTATTTTTTTAATTAAAAAAAATTAACTTGTGAATTAACTCTTACATCAAGAAATTCCCAAGATACTAGACAAATCCGCTGAAACATTGAACAGAGAAACCTACTCCGTAGATGATACAAATTAGTTTCCAGTTTCTCAGTCAACTCGTCTTGTTCCGTCTTGTCTTTCTTGCGCTCCTCCTTCAACGTATTGACCACTTCAACTCCCTCGGAAACAAGGAACCTGCATGATGGGCAGATTTCAAACCAGTCAGAAGGCGACTGGACTAGAAGCATCATAACTTCAGTGGTTACATGGTCAAGGGGATGTTGAAAGACGAGTTTCAACACGTAAAACGTTTCCACACTTGATGCAACCATGACAGGCATCTGGGTTTCTGGAATAGGAGATACTATAGCGGAAATGGTGCCCTCGTCACTCTCACATATGGACTCTGTATCAGACGAAGGTGGTGATGGTGATGGTGATGCTGCTGATGACTGAGGTGATGGTGACATCTCAGGAGTCTGACCTTCGTCATTGGAAATTCCTGGAGAGTGTACCGGGGTGGACTGTTCCACTATACCCAAGAGGCTACCAATATCACTTAATTCGGGAAGAGTCTCGGTCACATACTCCAATCTGGATTTTAGCCGGATACTCAAACTAAACTCATTTCGAGGTTCCCTTGAATTGCAAATGATGCAGTGGTCTATTTCGTTGTCCATTTCAAACGCAGCAGCAATTTTTGCTAATTTATCAACTCAAAAATAAATTATCTACAAGGAGGAACGTGTATTAAAAGAGACACATGACTAAATGATGAATGATCGTAATGATGCTCTTTCTGATGCTGCAACTTGTTCATAAGACAATGTCAATTGTTTTTCGTTAATGTCCCTTTCTTTTTTCGCAAGTTGCTTTGACTAATCATCACGGTTTCTTTTTGCAAGCGTCAAGAAGTCAATATTTCTGAGAAAAGAGGTGTGCAACGGTGCGAGAAATTTATGAGTTTCGTACTGGCGTCAAAAAGTGAATAGCATAATTGATAATAAAAGTTAGGGCGTACATTTTTTTGCATGTAATGAGCAACAAGTAATTAACTGTCAGTGGATTAATAGGTTTCATTTTTGCTCTTGACTTAATACTAATCATGATGCGTATAATTTTACATTTGAGAGTTATGGAAGAAGGAAGAGAACGAAACCGATTTGTTGACTTATTCAGTGATGCGTCATAAAAATTACAATATAAACATGGCATGAAAACTAAAAATTAATATTTAAGTGTGGCATTATATATTATACAAAATAATTATCAGTCTAGTACCACGTGTCTATATACGGATGTAAAAAAGTCTCTAAATAGACTCGTAAACTTAAAATTAAACATTTTTTTTATTAAATTTTTGATTTTTACTTAAATTTGAAGCGCGTGCTTAGTTTGATTTTCTGTTACAAAATATTCCAAAATCCATTGAGTACTTTTTGAGATATGTAATTTCAAAAATTTATAACTCTGAATTTACAGAATAAAAAAGTGAATGGTATTTTTTTCAGGGAAATAAGAAGTACTCACGTATTTCAATGAACTATTAACTCCAGGCTTTTTTTGACCAGAAATGTATCCAAAATGGATGCTATTTTTGTGCTAAAAATGATCACAAGATTCATTTCTACAATTTCTACGAAACAGAAAGCCTGAATAACCCGAAGTTAATAAATCATTGAAGGACGTGAGTATTTACTTCCAATTTCACCGAAAATAAAAAAACGATAGTTTTAGAATTTTTTTTAGAAATTACTCAAGAAGTACTCAATTGATTTTGAAATTTTTTATATCAGAAAATCAAGCTTAAAAGTACGTGCTTAAAATTCAATTAAAATCAATCTACGTAAATAGAAAGTAATTTATTTTGAGTAAATAAGTACGTAGACTAGACATGTATATTTTTTACGTGTCAATTTAAACAAGTGATACTAGACTGATTATACTAGGAATAAGAACATACATTGCTAATAAAACTGTGATTATCTTTTTCTGATGTACTGTCAAAAAGAATAGAGCACAATCAATTTAGCATTCGATTTTATGCCTCGAAGAGAAGTTTAAAAAATGTATCTGTTAGATTCTGACTTTTGGCCGGGTAACGAATTTTTTATAAAAAGTCGTTGATTGGGGCAACTTGATTTTATGTACCTTTCTGTTTTTAATATGTTTTAATTAATATTTATTGATGTAGCTTCATTTTACAGAGAATTAAAGTGATAGCACTTATTTTATTTAATAGCTACAAGGTGGGGATTGAATGTTGCGTTAAAAAAATAGCTACCATAACAACGACTCTAAATAATAATAATGTAGTTATTCTTCGCATTTGTTTTTAACAAATACGTATCTGTCACATGTGTGTAGTTTATGGTCCGTAATTGAAATAAAATCATCAGTTATCTAAAATATCATAAAGGTGTGCGTGCTCACTGATGGGTGATGAGAGGCATTCATTGGTTTTGGTTATAGATTTAATTGCAAGTATTTATTTAGCATAAACTTTTATGACTTGTCAAATCTCTCAATGATAAATTGCAATGCAACTTGCAAATCAAAATGTTCTTGTTTTTTCATGGCTCCCTATGCAAACTGCTTATTTGCAATTCTCATGTGACACATCTCATTTAGATATCTGATTATTTTTTGCTGAATAGATAAAGATGTATTTTCAGTGGTAATGATTAAAGAATTTTATTATTATTTATTTAATTTTTTAAATATTGGTCGATTAAAATCAAGTTAATTCAAAAGAATCAATGTACGACATATTGTACATTAAGCAGAAAACTTTTAGAGCTAAACGTTAAATATGTTAATAACATTAAGTTTAACTAACCATTAGTTAAACATTTTCCGTTTATTTTTATTGCTCTTTTTTCAAATAGTTGAACATGCCTCTCGTAAATTGCGTCTTGTCCACAATCTCCTCATCTTGATTTACTCTGGCCAAAGTAAATTCTTTAAGAGTCTCCACATTTGTCCAAATGTCTGACTTGTAAATATCTTGAGTTAATATGAGTTGTCTAATCCCGAACGCCGGTTGATCCTCCAACTCCCAGCCGCTTTCCAATTTCTCATTCCTTGGCTCACAGAGAATCAAAAGATACTCCAAACCCGTGAAGTAACTCAGCAGCATATCATAAGGAACGTTTGAGCTTTCCACCAGTTCCAGAGTCTTGACGCCTTTCAATTGAAATAGAGGTTTGGAGGATGCGTTATGTTTATCTCTTGGTTTCTTTTCAAACTTAAGCTTGAGATAGACCAAAGAACGACAAAATTCGTGGAGCGCCATCATAACCGGAATTAGTAATTCCTCCCGTTGCAAAGTCATTTGTATCTTTCCAAGTTGTGGGGCATGTAGAGACTTCAACATATGCACGCACAAAGGATAATAATTGTCCATTGTAATCTTCAGCTCTCTCAGATTCTGCATGTTCCTGTACTGCTCCTTTTCCTCGTTCCAGACAGACAATGAAACTGAAATACTGTTGATACGGTTGGCGTATCTGGACATCAACTCGTCAATGACCGGCTCAGTTTTACGGCAGAGTTGAAACGTAAATTCCAAAGCTTCAAGACGACGCAGTTCGGGCAATGGATGCGTCTTGATGTAGTGAGCCAGCTCATCAAAGCGAACAATCCGACGAGAGCAATCGTAATATTTGAATCCGGAGATGGACAGCCTCTTCAGATTCGGCATCAGCTCAAGCGTCTTCTCCAAAAGCTTGTAACAATCAAATATGGTATACTGACAATGGTCAAATAACTTGGGTCCAAGGTTAACTTGCAAGATGTACTTTCCAAACTGGGTGAGCAGAGAGTTGACATCATTCCACTGAAGTTGTGGGAGCGGTTCCAGGTCTGGAAAAGTTGACAGGTCGAGATATCCAGTGATAAAAGGATTCCAATGTTGGGACTCCATTCCTCGTAGAAATACTTCTACGGATAAGCTTGAATCAAAATAATGGTCGACAAATCCTTTCTGGACGAGAGTTGGAAGAAACGATGGTGCATGAGGAGGATGTTGACAAGGAAAAGGTTCCAGAGCTCGGATGCCGGGACGAGTCTGGAGAAACTTGTCCACTGATTTTTTCCATCCTTTGCATACCACGCGACAGCAAAGAATCTCTCGTTTTCCCATTTGTGAGTAAATCAATGGAAAAACCTACAAATAAAAAAAATATAACAAAAGTTCATTGCAATTATGGGATTATTTATGCATGTTTCAATTTTAAAGCCAATTCTCGTGTTAGCAAATGTTTTACCTTTTCAAATGACCAAACGGGCTTGCTTGGTTCCAGGATCTTTTGAAACTGTGAGTTAGTATTGGACACGGTCAAGAGGTCATCAGCGTTGCTCAACTTTCCAAAAATCATTTTGAGAATCTAGAAGAAAAGGAGATATTAAAGTTAATATACTTTGTTTGATAATATTTTTTTGAAGTTAGTGTTTCGTCATTATTGAAGTTTGAATTCTTGGTGTAATTACCTCGCCTGGCATTTTGGAAAATGGGTTTCCAATAGGAGATAAGACAACGTCCTTAACCTCTTTGGTTGGAATCGCTGCAGCGCATTTCTTCGGAGATCTTTTCCATTTCTGTGAAACGGCTCCCTTTTCCTTAGTTTTCATTGTGATTTTTTCGCTGGACAAAATACTCGAAAAAACAGCAAATTGATTCTGTTTAAATAAAACTTTAATTAAATAAGGTTTTAAATTTTCCGTTTTACTGACAGAGTTGACAAACTGGCAAAACTGACAGACGAAACAAGAGTAAGGAAGAGGTCGCTTGCAACTTTCCTATTTATACTGGACAAAAGTATAAACTATTGGACTTTGAACCGTTAAAATTAGAAACTTTTTTTTTACATAATATGATTTTTTGAAGAGAAATTTAAAGCTGACCTTTTTTGTTTTATAAACAAAGCGACAAAATTTCTTACTTTGTAGTATTGTTTTATTGTACAGTTTGTGAAAGCGAAGGTCTTGCACATTTATTATGCAAACTAAAGAAAATTATTGAGAATGTGTCAATTTCATTTTGCAAGGAGTATTTATATAATATAAAAATACATTCATTGAACCATTGCCTTGAAAAATTCGATTTCACTTTTATGTCGTTTGATTTATGGATGATTAGAACAATGGCTTTCATTCAGCCTTGTTATCGGAAAAAACGAGAAAACAAGAAAATACTGACTAACTGTAAGTTGGAATTAAACAGAACATTCAACAAAATACGCGAAATTAATTATAAAATTAGCTTTGTATCTCACATCATATAAGAAATCCATAGTTTTTTTTTGCATTTCAACATTATACCACCAGCAAGTGCAAAATACTATATTGTTTCGTTAACCAAAAGTAGTTATTGGAAAATAAATCGTTTGAATTGTATTTCTTAGTAAGCTATAACAAAAGACAACAGTGAATTAATTTGCGTACACGTAACTCAAAAGTTGACAATTTCACGGGAACTGGAGAAGAGGAAACAGAAAACGTCTGAAACAGGTATTGTATTCGATATTTTGCATTTCTGGAAGGAGGTAAGAGATAATTATTCTTTTCTGCTAATCTACATAATAGTGAAGTATTTCAATCGGTCGCATATGGAATCAAAACTAAAGGAATTGTTTTGTTGTTTTACGGATACAATGAATGAAGAACATGAAATTAGAATCTTCAAACTAAATGCTAGTTTGAAAGCAAAAATATTTGACATCCATTCCAAGTTAATTTCTTACGAAGTTGATGCATTGGCTGCAATGCATATTGTTACAGTATGCAACATAAATAGTCGGCCTTACCATAATTATAAATGAAACTGAGAATGTATTATAGTTTTCCTTTATCTCTATAAAAGGAATTATTTTAACTATGTAGTATTTAAAATGGATGTCCTGTACATATGATAATGAAGGAAATATGTAATAGGTTTTCAGATGCTAATGACTGTTTTGTTGGCTTCTTGTTCATGTCAAGGTTATTAGGAAAGCAAATTTTCGACATCAGGCCAAATTAATTCTTGTGAATTTTCTCTAGAATGATACATAAAATTATTTTTGCATGCATTCACTATTAAATTGTTTCAAATTTTTTTGCAAAGAATATTTATTTATTTCGGAATATCCAATTAAAATAAATTTGACAAAACAGATAAGTAAATTAGTTCTCCACGAACTTTAAAGAACAAGAATGCACGACAACTTCAAAATATATTTTTTGAAAAGCAAAAAATCCCTTCCCGGGAACCTGACCGATTCTCTTCAAAACCCACAACTTCTACTCGATACTCTTGAAAACTTTCTTCACAATACAGAAAACTTGATACATTGAATCCCAATCCTTTGAAACGTCGTTCCTACGCTGTTGGTACTGAACCATGCCCATCATAGTATCACTTATATTCTTTATGAGATCAGTAGATTCATTCCCTTTGAAAGTAACTCGACGTGGTAGCTCGTTCTTTTGTTCATCGGATTGCGGCTGGGTTGGCTCAGGTGCAGCAGTTGGAATGTAGGGGGTCAGCATTGGGATTTCTTCTGATGAAAACGGAAAATCATAGCCAATTGAAGAATCCCCCCGGGATTTTTCCTGTTCCATGACTTGATCCATCTGTTTACTGTCAAGAATTTTGTCCTTTAAAGCTACTGCTGACCTGCATCATTGATAAAACAGTTTAAATCAAACAAAAATGATTTCACTATAAAAATATCAACGATCACTTATTTTCACAATTTTTGAAGTTAAGTTTTCATACCTATTCAAAGACAGGTCCAAACCCTGATCCTTATCAAGCTTTGCTGTCGGAATTTCATCCTTTAGATCTTGATTTTCTGATTTGAGAATATCCACTTTTTCATCAAACTCATCGTCCAGCATAAATTCCTCTTTTACTGTTATCATTTCTGCCTCTTCCTTAATGGCTGAAAGTTTCCAGCTTTCTTCTTGTTTCTGGTTACCAGTAGCCGTTTGAAAATCATTCTGGAACCCTTGTTGGTCCTTGAACTGTTCTTCCACTTCTACTTTCTCTGTTTTGATAGCACACAGCGGAAGCAACGCCTGCATGTCAATGTCTTCACCAGAAGCCAGTGGTTCTAATTTAACTTGATTGATTGATTGATTCACTGACTCTGACAAAGGTTCAGTTCTTCCTCCGGTCGAGCGGACAACTTGGGCCATTAACTGTCGATGTGGACAAAATAAACATTCATAAAATTAAATTCATACAAAATTATTTTTAAATACCACAAAAAATTCTCTTTAACCTCGTCAAAGCAATCATCCTGCAGCCAGGCCAGGACATCCATTTTCGTTGATCTGCAGCGCTTCGGTTCACGTAGAAATTCAATCAGCCTGTCGATCCATCTCCCAAAGGAGTCCCCAAAATTATCCGGGGAATCGATAGTTTTGGTCAAAAATTCCATAATCATTCTGATCCTTCGGGGTGTTAGCTTCTTGATTTTGTATTCGGCAGTAGCCACGGATTTGGTCCCTGTTGACTTTGTCTTGCCCATTTTTCTTCCACCTCCAAAAAAATTCACTGGAAAGGCGAGTCTGAAACAAAAAAAAATGCAATCCTAAATGCTTAAATACAGTTAAATAATAGCTGAGATAAAATTAGAGATGTAAAGTGAAACTTACTTTCGAACACTGCTCGAGAAAAAATGATAGGCTTTTACTCAGAGAGTTGTAGTTTGTAGAGTTCAACGAAAAGTCGAATACCGCTTCAAAAAGCTTAATGAGTGGAGTTTCTCTGGGGTTGGTCCTTTTATACCCCTGGGGCAAGCTCCAGAAACCATATCACATTTATGCAGATATTTTCTTGAATTCAGTTAGTATCTATTCAATAAAAAATTCCGTCACTATTTTGGAATTTTTCAATATTTTAGGCTGAATAAACAAAACACCAAAACGTTGCCTTTACACCTATTTAATGCAAAATAATTGGAGAAACAATATGTTTAATCTTAATTGAAACAGAGA
The DNA here is from genome assembly GCA_034695465.1 of Entomobrya nicoleti. Taxonomy (NCBI): domain Eukaryota; kingdom Metazoa; phylum Arthropoda; class Collembola; order Entomobryomorpha; family Entomobryidae; genus Entomobrya; species Entomobrya nicoleti. The sequence goes on along the minus strand of JAQFZG010000368.1, from coordinate 1,531 downwards.
ATTGAAAGCAAGGCCCTTTTTTTTGTTTTCTATTTTGAAGAAAAGTTTATAAATTTTATTGCAGCAGAATGCTAATACGATTTTACATTGAAACCTTTGAACCTTGGCTCTGGCTGAGGAAAAAATATCAGTTTCTGGGTCTGCGCAGAGTTAATTGTTATCAAATGATAATGATACCACCAATACTCATCATCAAACGGGTCCATTTATATGAATGCGTTTGACCCATAATTTTAGTAAATGTAAAAGATGCAAAGACATGCAAAAATTATATGCATAGTGTCAATTATATCAGGTGTTTTAAATTAAAATTAGAATATGAAGGAATCATTTTTAACGCCAAAGGATTATTCTTGCTGTTTCAATTTAAACCTGGGCTAAAGCTTTGTTGTGTATAAATTTAAAAGGAGGATAGGATACGAAAAATCCCATCAAAATCGCCCCACCCGGGTCGATTTTATTTGAATGGGCGGTTTTTGTTAACATGGGTCGGGATAGGGCAAAAGGTTATTTTCAAATCCCTTTTTGACCCAAATGTACACCCAAAATTGGGTCAAGCAAAGATTGTATCCTAATTTAAAATGCTGGCGAAATTTTTGAAAATTGCTGTCAGTCAAAAACAGATCTTGTGAATATTAAAATGGTAGATCATTGCGCATCCTATAAGTTGATTAACTAATTCTCGTGTTTGTCTATTTGCAATTTTACAGTACAGACCGGTGCACTGAAGTAAACATGAGCGGAATTGCCACCATTAGGTTGTCTCAAGAAAGGAAGGAATGGAGGAAAAACCACCCTTTCGTAAGTGGACTTTTACTTCAACTAAATATTATTGACATCATTTTATTTTGTAGATGAAATTGTGTACCAACTATTGATGATTTGAAGGGTTTTGTGGCGAAGCCCAGTAAGAATCCTGATGGTACTCTCAACCTAATGAGTTGGGAGTGTGTCATCCCAGGAAAGGAGGGGGTGAGTGTCTATTTTTGTAAAAAAAAGTTAAACCTTGTTTTTTACATAAAGATTAATGTATTAATCATAATTATTTACATTTTATTGAAAATTGCAGACAATATGGGAAGGTGGTAGGTACAAGCTGCTTATGACTTTCGATGAGGATTACCCAATGACTCCTCCAAAATGTAAGTTCCAACCTCCAGTCTTCCACGTAAATGTTTTCTCATCGGGGTGTGTTTGCCTGTCCTTGCTTGAAGCAAACGAGGACTGGAGACCAGCGATCGGAATCAAACAAGTATTGTTGGGCATTCAAACTCTATTGACTGAACCAAACATCAAGTCTCCTGCAGGATTTGAAGCCGCCATGACGTATTCGTAAGTAAAACATACTATGCCATTGTCATTTTAAATGTCTAGTAATTTTATAAGATGCATAAATGCTTCTATTATTGAATTTGGTGATTGTTGCAGCGATAATAGAGAAGAATACGACAGGCGTGTGAAACTTCAAGCTCAGGCTACAGCTGCATCTGCGGATGCACAACAAGGAGCTGGAGCTGAACACGCGTCTCAG
>JAQFZG010000367.1:0-35746 GCA_034695465.1 Entomobrya nicoleti | reverse complement strand
ACTCCTGAGGTCAAGGGCTACAATTTGACATAAAAATTTGTTTATAAAAAACGGACCCCGTAAACCCTAGCTCAACCGATCTTTTTGATGTATGCATTTTCTCACTGTAGATGACTTCACTGTATCACTTTGTATCTTCTCTACTCGTACTGTGTACTGTTCTGGAGCCTGACATTAACTTGCACACACGATTGAACAATTATTGTATTCCTGCCATCCGCATCCATCCTCGCTCGTCGTTCACTTTACTTTTTACTGGCATGCAGAGTGGCTAGCATGTGCATCGTCTTTGTTTCATACACATGTATTTATAAATTCTTGCTAAACTCAACAAGGAGCTTTTCCTAGTAATCCATTAAACCTTTATTATCAGCCCAATAAATTTCGAAGAAAATAAAATTATACTTATGACTAAAAATAAATGTTAGTGACAAATATTAGTGAATATCATATCTCCGTTCCAATCCTTAACAGTTTACCTATTATTTCCGACATACTGCACCATATTTAATCGTTATACACCTACATAAGTGCTGCACCGCACATCATATTACGAGCACTCAACATTCTTGAACTCAATTCAACATGAATTTTAGCAGAATCACTATGAATCCCCCACTGATCACATCAGCGGCAGTGAACGGTAACGGCCACAATGGTCATCCCGAAGTATCCGACATTCCAGCAGACTTCATGCCCGATTTACCAAGTAAATGCACTTGGCACCATGCGAAAAGCAACAAAGAGGCGTCTCCCCACACTAAAGACAACAGGTAAATATTCTATTTTGAATTTGTATGTTTAACAATAGCTTTTCTAATGGAACATACCTACGTGATATGTATTTCTTTAAATTTGTTTCACAGGCTCGTCAAGCCGAAAGTGTTGCCAAACATTTTGCAGCACATTGGAAACACGCCTATGGTTCGATTGAACAAAATTCCACAAGCGAGGGGCATCAAATGTGAAGTTTGTAAGTTTGAATGAGCAGCAAGATTTAACTCTTAAAAATAAAATTGAATTCTTTGGTGTAAAAGTCATTTCTTCATTACTGCATATTGGTATTTTACGAATAGATGTGAAATGCGAATTTTTCAACGCTGGTGGAAGTGTAAAAGACAGAATTGCTCTGAGAATGATTGAAGATGCAGAAAAAGCTGGCAATATTAAACCTGGCTATACAATAATAGAGCCTACTTCAGGGAACACGGGTACGTTCATTTACATAATTTTTTGAATAGTTTTATTTAAAAAGTCGGAAAATTTGAAATGCATACTGGAATGCAAAATAGGAATCGGTTTGGCTTTGGCCGCTGCCGTAAAGGGGTATAAGTGCATTATTGTAATGCCCGAAAAAATGTCCAATGAAAAAGTGGATACTCTGAAGGCACTCGGTGCTGAAATTGTTCGTACACCCACTTCTGCTACGTTTGATTCTCCGGAGAGTCATATTTCTATGGCATGGAGGCTCCATAAGCAAATCCCTGAGTCTATAATTTTGGACCAGGTAGGTGCAAGATAACTATAACGTGCAATGCAACATGTACTATATGTAATTTTCATGGAACAACATTAAGCAAACATTAAAATTTCCATGTCCAGTACCGTAATGCTGGAAATCCTCTGGCCCATTATGATACAACTGCAGAAGAAATTTTAGATCAATGTGATGGAAAAGTCGACATGGTCGTTGCTGGAGCTGGAACTGGTGGAACGGTTACGGGAATCGGACGCAAGCTAAAAGAAAAAATCAAAAGCTGCAAAATAGTGGGAGTAGATCCTGAAGGTTCTATATTGGCGGTGCCTGAAAGCCTGAATAAATCTTCCATAACTGCATACGAAGTTGAAGGAATCGGTTATGACTTTCTACCTACCGTGCTTGGTGAGTAAATCATAGCATTCATAACATCGTGCAGTAATTACAGGTATTAGAGTTCCTTACATTTCAATTTATCTAACAAAAATTGGTAATTTTTTCGAAATTAGATCGTTCCGTTGTTGACAAATGGTACAAAAGTAACGACAAAGAGTCTTTACAAATTGCAAGGAGTCTAATACGTGAGGAAGGCTTGCTATGTGGAGGGAGCTCAGGGTCTGCTGTGAGCTGCGCCTTGAAGGCGATTGAAGATTCGGGGTTGAAGGAGGGACAAGTTTGCGTAGTGATACTTCCTGACGGTGTCAGAAATTATATGACAAAGTTTCTGTCAGATCAATGGATGTGGGAAAGGGAATTGCTTCCAGAGAAAGAAATCTTGGATCAGTATTGGTGGTGGGATACCACAGTTGCTTCACTTCGTTTGGAAGCCCCATTGACCATTCTCCCGGAAGTGACCGTCCAAGAGGCAATAGACTTGATGAAGCGCAAGGGTTTTGACCAAATGCCAGTTATTGACGGAAATGGGTATGTAAAAAATAATAATCATTCCTTTTAAAATTTATAACGTATAGAATATAACAATTATGTCAATGTTGCATTATTGATACTTTTCATTAGTGTCATCCTGGGAATGGTCACACTAGGAAGTCTTATTGCAAGAGTTATCTCCAAGAAGATAGCTTACAAAGACCCTGTCGAGGGTGCCCTGTATCGGCAATTTAAAAAGGTTTCCTTGAATATGCCTTTGGGAAAGCTGATTAATATTTTGCACACTCATCATTTTGCTCTTGTGACGCATACTCAAATCCAATGTAAGTATCAAAACGTGCAATATCTTATCTTTCTCGTGGGCGTACATTGACCATTTGACATTTGACCTAGTCATAATATAATATGTAACATGCATTTATCTTTAACAGATGCTGGCGCTGATCGAGATGAGAAGAAAAAGGAAGTGATTATAGGAATCGTCACCCAAATTGACTTGCTACATTATATTTCTAGCAAGGAAGAAGTTGCTCGTCACAGATCTGATTCTGTGTCCGTGATGCATTAGCTACTAGCTTTACTTCTCAAACTTCAATTTAGATTAGATTCCTGCACGGACTATCTATGAATGACTTTTGTGACGTGGTGATGATGGTATGCGCAATATGTATGTATACATATGCTTTTATGAATTCCGCTAAAAGCAACATTCTTACTATTCCTTTATACTCTGTCAAATGTTTTTCTATCAACATAGTTTAATGTATCATTTTCTGGTAATTAGCTTTAAATTAAATGAGAACGACTAAATTACAAAACAAAATATAGAAGTAAATAAAGTTTTTAATATCGTTTGTTTCACTCTTTAAATTAAATAATTTATTCTGCGATTGCTGTTTTAATTTTATCTTAATTATTATTGTATGGTCAGTAGAAATAAACCGCGTAGCATGGTACATATATAGCAATAGTCTTCATAATCATAATGAATAGTAAAATAGCAAACCATAAACATGCATGTTAAATAAACAATTTTCAAATCGTATGGAATCTTGGAAAAACCGCAACTAACACACTCGACCACTGCACTGATTAAATTATACGTTGGCTTTTACGAGTCATCATGATCCTTAGCGATAGCTTCACGATCCCCTATAAATACATTGGGATTTAGCTTTGGATCAAATCCATCATCGTATTCTTCATTCCTTCCAAACAAAATCATGAACATGACGATAAGGACAATGATTGTCACAATAGCATAGATTATAGTTCGTTTTCGTGTCTTTCTTCTATTTGTAGCGGGATTCGCGTTTCTAAAATAAAATGAAGTCAACGAATCAACATAAATAATTAGTGATCAAGGGCTCACAGACCAAAATATCGATTTAATAAATCATAATTATAAATCTTACTTTAACCATCTTGACAAAGCTTCGAATGGAGACTTGCGCCTATACTTATGTTCATCTTCGTCAAATAAAAGGGGCATCTCATAATCAAATTTACTGACTGGCTTCCGTGGATTTGGATTGTTTGAGGGTGTATCAACTTAAAAGAAAACATCAGAGATATTACTTACATGACCAAATAAAACGAGTTTGATTTTATTGACTTGTGGATTCAATTCAAACTTTTGACTTACAAACAGATACATCGCTATAGTTCGATTTGGGGGATGTTGGAGATGGAGTGTATGCGGTATGATTGGATGCATAAGAAGTTGATGGCTGAACATGATTACTGGCATTCATACTCAAATTATTCTTCATCACAGACGGCGCCGAATGAGTCCCAGGTGACATAGTTGAATATGCCCTATTTGGTGACGCTGTGTTTGATCTTGTAATCTCAGGCTTAAATTCGGAATTCTATACATCATAATCATGAATATTTTTAATAAGTTTCATACATTGCAGAGTTTGGTAATTATAATAAGTACCATACACGAATATCAACTTACTGAGGATACTGATTGATTCTGAATATCCTCCATTGTTACATTTCCATTGGTGAGAGCATTGTTGGAAGCCATTACATCATTATCCAGCTAAAAATAATAATTTTGTACATTGCATATCACATTTACTAGAGTAAAGCGGATACTGAATTTTCAGGATATGAATTATCAAATTACCAATGATAAACCTAAGCCAGCTCTAGCCCAATTGACTTCGCCCATTTTATTTCTGAGTGAATCAGCGATCGGAGAAATCTGATTCAATGCCGGAAACAGGCACATTCTTTGACACACCGGGCAAGTGTAACCTGCAGGAGCAGTAGTAGGTGGAAGGGAACGCGCCCATTGATCCAGACACTCCCAGTGCACAATATCTATGGAAAATTAATTATCATTCGTTCATCCAACCGTTATGCATACGTGTCACTTTCAACTTGCAACACAGTTAAGGGTCAAACTGTAGAAAAGTCTACAATTAAAATACAAAGAAAGGCCCCAAATACACTTACGGAAGCATAAAAGCCTAACTGTTTCTCCATTGACAAGATCATCACTGCACAAGGAACATTTCGGCGAGAAAACGGAATCCGTTATCCAATTTCTGTACGTATCTACAACACACTGTAAAGATTATCACATATTAATAATCATCATCCATGAGAAATCAATTGGGTATAAAATCATAGTCCATACGTTATAAACATTCGTACCTTTGGATGATTTTGCATTAAACAATGCTCACATACATTCACCCGATGTTCATAACAAAATATGTTGGTGACTTTTCTCTGAGGACACTTACACAGACCCATTTTTACTTATCACTTGACTTACTTTCACAAATACTATTGGTCAAAATCTAGACAACTTATTGTAGTCCTCAAAGTCCTTTATATCCCTACCGTAGATTTCATAAAACTACCTAATTATTCTAAAAGATAACTTGTTTTTATGCAACTAGATTAACAATCTTAAAATAACCAAAATCAACTACTCAACTATATATCAGTAAAACTTTTGAAGAGTGACGAGAGAGGAATGTAAAGGCAACTTTTGTAAACTAATCAGATGATAACCTACTATTTTTTATTTATATTTCTGACTGATGATGTCAGCTGGTTGAAGTAAACATGTTTACCTACTTTGAGCCATTTCAGCAGCACCCTGATGAACAGTAAAAAGAAAAGAAATTTATCTGATTGTCTATCGCATTTTAACTAAAATCTGTATATAATTGTGGCGTTTTTATAATTAAAAATCCAGAGAAACTCAAGTTTCTTAACTGGTTATCCAGTGTATTTCACTGTCAATCTTACACTTCCGCAAATACGACGATGACGATCTATCTGTTCTGTTTTCCTTTGGGTTCATCTGCTCTGCTGTATTTATCTATGTAGCTATTTAAAAATGACACGTCGAAAGGAGTAAACCCGCTGCGGTTGATTCTACACAAGCAAGTTGTTCACATGATTCCTAGCTGTCGCTACAATAAGCCGAGAAGAAATGAACAAAGAAAAAAATTTACAAGTGTGTTTGGTGGCATATGGACAAGAAAAATCCAATACACTATAATATTTATATGTGTTTAATTTTGATTTTTTAATTGATTAGATTAGTTTAAAAAATAACTAATTAATGACAAATGGCTAATTATTTTAAAATAGGAAAAATTGCATCAAATCAAGCTGCATAAACAAGATCCATCATAATCTTCACATATTATTATTTGAATCATTTGATATTTCAGACGTTTCATTGCAATTGACATGAATCACACACACACACACAAACTCATGCAGTTTCGATTTATTTTTGTTTCGTACATTTTTTAGTTTGAGAATTAAATTATTAAAGGGATTGCAAAATTACAATTATCATAATCCATGCTATAGATCTTCTGGAGCTTTCCAAAACATTTTTCCAGTCCTTTATTCTTTCAAGATGCATACATATGTTATGTATGTATGTATCTCCTGAAACATTGTGAAACGTGGTACTAAGTTAGGGAATATCATATGCGTAAAAACAATTTTCTCTTGATCCCTTTCTTTCATCAATCAGTATTTTGGACGCAAAGTTTCTGTAATATCTGTCTACTGAAGGTATACCTCAAACCAGTTCCCAGCCTAGCCCCATAAGTACTGATGGGAACGACATCATCCAAAATATGAATTCAGCACATATTATGATGTATGAAAGGTAGATCAACGCATGTTTAGTAAGTTGGAAAAAGTTTCAAAGTGGCAACGTTGTCGTCACTCCTGTTGTCTCTCTCCGTTTCTACTGACTTTTACCCACAATCACATTTCTATGTACGTACCATTAAGCTTTCTTCGTGTACCACCCCAGCTTTTCACACTTTTCAAAGTAGACTAGTGAGGTAGTTCATTAGGGATTGGAAACTACAACTTTGGCGATAGAGATGACATCCAACAACACATATGGTGAGACTTTTGTCGGTAGTCCATGAATAATGTATCAAAAGGAGCGGTTTCGCGTTTTAATGTTATTCTAATTTCTTAAAAATACTCTACTACAAAATGTTGATACTTTGTGTTTTCTGGCAGTTACTAGAAATACATTATGCAGCATTCACCATTCCGATAAACTAAAAACTACTGGATAGAGAATCAGAGAATACCACCACTAACAGTTTGACATTAAGGCAACAAGGGAAGAAAACTTTTCTTACGTAGAATTGGTTAACACACCGTCGTCGTCACCGTATCCCTATCATCATTACTTGCTAAACCATATCGGTGACTTTCTACACAACTGCATCCTTAGCGTCATCATCAACACAAGCAGTTGTCGTGTCGCGTCGCCTTTTTGTTTCAAAGTACATTACATTACATAACTGAAAACCAAGTAAACACCACACATACAACATACACAAAAGCAAATCAGAAAAAAAGTTTCTTTCGTTTGTGACGACTCTAGAGGTTTTAATGTTTTCCGAACGAAAAAGGGATGGATATTATTGAGTTTGGGGGATCTTGTCTCACATACTATTATGCAACTTGGTATGTCGCAGCGTACCATGTACGTATAACTTTACTTACGTTACGCCACGCCATGAACATTACGCTCTCGTTATGCGGAGAACTATTCTTGAGTTTTTCCTCGGATCGTACATTAAAAACGCTGTGGCCGTCGTGGGATACATATTTATAACGTCAAAGATATATGTTGCATGTAAGGTATGTGTGCATTAGCCGTGGTACATGAATACGTCCGTCCTTCCGGCGGAGGAGAGAGAGAGAAGTAAAACACGTTTTGTGTATTCAAAAACGATATTATTATGGGTGGATTATGGAAGTAGTATGTCTAGCAGACAAAAAGGACACAAGACACAAGTAAAGTTTTTTTTTTGCTTATGGTTTGGGGACGACGATAATAGTTGAGAATAGGAAGAATGAATCACAGATACTTTTTGTGTATTTTATATGCATGCAAGCAGGGAAGCCAGCAAAAGAAGAGAGGATAAAAAGCAACTTGGAGTGATCTGAGATACTGATCCACAATTCACATTTAGATCCGTAAAACTCTCTCATTCTGATCGCTCTTATCAGTAGTATTGTAGCAAAATGAACACACTCACACACTTACATGAGCACATGCTTTATAAAACTTTGGGATGTGTATAAACAGTTAAAAGTTCCTCCGACACAGATTTTCTTGAGCTTCCTCCTTTTCTTCCCACACACACACGCTGTCTGTCTATCCATTTGAGCTTATATATTTTTTCGTGATCTCCAGAGTTGATGCTAACTTAGTTTTCAGAATACAAACACATACCGTTACCGCATTTTAGTTGATTTTTCCTCCCCTTCCCTTTACGACACGAGTAATGGACACGCAAATACAATTCACATAAAATAACAAGTCTTTAAATAGAATTTCTCGAAAAAGTGGCTAGTTCCCCCTTTTTTATATTAAGTGTAGGCACGACACAAACCCAACTTGACACACACATCAAAAGCATTCTCCAGACAGAAGCATTTTGTGTGGTTTACTGTTTCCCGTAATTTTAATTTATTTAAGCAACGCAAACTAGTTAAAAACGATTTTCGACTGTGTTTTAGCTATAGACCATAATATATAATGTTGGGTACCAACTGTCCTTCTGTTAATTATCAAGTAATTGAAGCTCTTTTTAAGAACTTTACATGTTAATAAGACGTTTGGGTGAACGTAAGGAATTGGAGGTCGCAGTGAAACACTGGTGTTTCCTTACCGCAACACTTTCACATGGTGAATAAAATGAGAATTGCGATTAAATCTTGTCTGAAATAGGAATTGTGACACTTTCTCTGTTCTTCAGTAGCACCATTTCCTATCGCTAGGATAAAGTGGTTTACAGAAGTGTCGCATGAGAACCGTCGTAACGTGTCCTTTTTGTGGTTTCATTGTTTCACACATCTTTTGAGATTTACTTAAGAGCTATGTATGTGGTAAGCTTATGAGAATATATATATTATACCCAAAGGAGTGATATTGTAAATAAATTCAATACACACATCTCCAATCATGCCGTCAAATCTAGCTCCCGAAATTATCGTAACAGTACAAAATCCAGCAGACCCTGACCAATGTGACACGACGTCGGGGTCCCTGGAAAGTGAGGACTATGGGAATAATAACAAGAGCAGTAAAAGCATTCTCAGATCCAAATCCGCAAAACTAAATGATACAGGTGGTGGAAGTGTAGACTCACCTTCAACAAAAGACAAAATGACCTTCACCACTGAAAAGCAAAAATCTAAACACGACCATCGTCACTACACTAATGATCAACACAGAATCCATCTAACCCGAAAAGGCTCAAAATCGACCATTACAACTGCCATGGACATGGTTGAAGGAAAACCGAGACTGTGGGTCAGTCCAAGGAAATCCGCTTCAGCCGTTAGAGTACAAGTAACACTTCATCGGCCACTTAACTGGCAAGTTGTTTCCGCTGCAAGTTCCTTCACTGGTTTCGTTCCCACAAAAGTTGTAAAGCAATCTAGCTCGTCCAACACAGCAACAACAGTTACTCATTCTCACTCTTTATCCCAGTCAGAGTCCCTTTCATTTTCAATTTCGCCTTCGTCATCAATCCTTACTGCCCCAAAAAATTGTCATAGTCGAAGTAATTTTCTTCAACAGCATCGTAAAGGGAAAGTTCGATTTACTGAATTGCCCAGATCTCGTCTTGGCAAACACATTGAGAAAATCGAAAACAAGGATAGAACGGGAGATACCGTTTCTAAGTCATTGTGCTTTTGTCAATGTGCAATTTCTGGCGATGTTATTGTTGGTGAAAACGACTTTAATGATGGGACATCTTTAAGCAGGTCAGTCTCGTCGAGAACACACCAAACCTCCATATACACAACACCATCATCATCATCATCAGGAGCCATCCTCATGACAGAGAATGTTAACGAGGACCATGATGAGTTTCTGCAATGCAGTAGTGGTGGTAATGTTTGTTCCAATGCCAAACAAATTATGTGTAGACGAAAGAAATCGCGAAGTGCCAGCTCAAGACGTCGTGCATCCTCCTACCATAATGAAGATCACCACCACCGGTTGGATCGCGGAAGCTCATCGTCGTCCGATAATGAAGGTAATGGCTAATATGCATTTTGTTATGATGTCAAGCAAATATAAATACATAGCTTAAGAATTTATCATAATGTATATTTGAAACTTCTGTGTCGTCAAGTTTTACTTTTTAATTGTTGTCTCAACTCTCATAAATTATCCTCTAGCCATTTATTTTCATGATGCTTTAAAAAACAGAGTTTTCGAAAGAACATGTATTCATGCATAGCACTCCCGGAAGTGAAAAGTGCATTATAGAGTAGGTCAGCATGGCATTCATATTCAGCTCGACACTCGTAACTTACTCAACTGGGAGCTTGCTGGCAAGTGGCAGGTGACAAAAAAAAACTTCAAAATCACACTGAACCAGACTTGAAAAATTGAAGGTGAAACTTAAGGGAGACATCAATTATGAGACTACACTAAACTATCAGAAACTATAAGAAAGTTCTAGAAAATAGCATATCTATCATTAAAAGATACTATCAGAAAATATTTTAAGCACGCCTTTACAATCGCAAGTCAACCAGAAAATGTCGAGAAAAATATTGGACCAAGAAAGTAAAAATAAAAGTACTAATGTAAATGATACACCAACAAATGCATAAAATACACTAAAACATTAAAGATGTATACAATTTTTTTTGCTATGCCTCGCGACAACACACACTTTCTCATTCGTCATAGTCATAGCCCAGTAATAACAAACTATTTACTGGCAAGTCTTACTTCTTTTACACACAACTTCTTTTAAAATCATCGTTTACAAAGAACAAACACGAAATATTTCTCTCTCATTCACTTTATTTTTATTTCAACTGTCTATATTTATCCTGAAGTACAAAGTATAAGATGAGAAGGAATGTAAGCTTGATCTGATCTCCCTTCGTTGTTAATGATGTCCTGCTGTACTATATAGATATCTTTTTCACTTCTTCCAAACATTGGAATGTGCTTTTCAAGTTTGTTTTTTGACTGTCAGCTACTCGGCCGCGTGCCAAGATGGCTTTAATATATTATATAGCAATTGCATGCATACCAACATTATATATATATAGAAGGCATCATAACATTGTAGTATTTTTTCTCATATTTCACGTTGTTGCCGGTATTCTTGTTTCACTGGGGTTTCCCGAGTTTTACTTTTTTTACTCCTACTGACATTCTATTTATTACGCACACTCTTCAAGCTCATTTTTCTCTTTTAGTTTAATACTCATACCATGATGAGATTGAGATGATACTTTGTATATGTTTGGGTTAAGGAAATATATGGACACTATGCTATTATAATTTTTATACATGCTAAGATTTCAATACAAAATATGTATGCATTTCACCATAAATAAAAGCCATAGTTCGTGGTTGTTCTTGATGTGATGTATTATATATGTTAGCTTGTTGACCAAATCTATATATACAGCTGTATTATAAAGTTTGTTGATTACAAGTTTGATGACAGGGTGATCGTGTTAAAAATGTTTAGAATCTTGGAAGGTTGGAAGAAATGTCTATGGCTCTTTACAAATTTGCATTGATGACATAAAATGAGACATGCTATGAGAGAATTCAACGAGCTACAATTTAATTTCCTTTTTTATTCGTTTTAATTCATTTTGGTAATTGGAAAAAAGACAAGCATACTTGCGTGGGATGGAATGAAAAGCTTTATTGGTGAGTCATGCTGTTTAGAATGTTGTTTGTGTCTTTCGATACTATGTGATTTTTATAAGACCATTGGCATCGATAAATTTCCCGTAGTGTTTTCTCCGCGTAGTGTTTTCTCCGCGTAGTGATGACAGAAATCGGAACCTTAGAGGAGTATGACGAAAAGCATGCACAATTCAATGATTTAGTCACTAAGAAAGAGGTATAGTATGTGCACTGTTTTTGTACTACAAATGTGTACCTAATATGCAACTGTTGGTAAAAAAATAATTTTCTGACTTGCCGAACTAATTGATACCACTTATCCTCTTTCACAACAAGTGGAAATTACATCTAAGAGAAAAAGTACTTTAAACTAAATACTTTTCCATTTTTATCTACCAAAATCCTTCATTTATTTGCACTTTGCAGTTCTAAGAAGGAAAATTCGATTAATTGTAAATATATATGTGTATAGGTGAAATATATGAAAGGTTTAGACTTAATTTTTCGTAAAAAAGTATGCGCTGTGTACGTTTTAGACTTTTCTTTCTTTCTAGAAAATCGAAAACGAATAGCTTAAAATTTTAGTTGTGTGCTGAAATTTTAAGCTATCATTCTGATCTATAGATATACATAATGTTATATGGTGTTCCAATTTTAGTAAGTATTCACAGATGGAAGCAACTTACCCCAATTTTTAACAAAGACTTTTCCTATGCATTCATTTTACTTTTATGTGAAAATGAAAGAGAATGTCAGCTGCATGTGAAGTTTCAAAAACTGTATTGAGAATACTGGCTCCTTCATAATCGTAACCATTCATACTGCATGGAACATTAAAGCCCACTGTTGCTTTTAACTTACTTGAAGCTATTTTACATTCATTAGTTGTATAGCAATGTCGTTAGTGCAGTAATGAGAAAACATTGTACCAGTTCCAAAAATCGGGAGATTACGACGGGATTCATTACTACAAATGATGTATAATAACCATCGAAAATATTCATCACAAATATGAAGATAGCCTATTAACTCTTTTTAAACTGGCTACAATAAGTACAAAAAATACATTTTAATGAACAAGGAATTATGTTTAATATGTAATGTCCATACTATGACTAAAATTACAAAAAACTTGAATAAATTGGACATAATAATAATAATACGTATAATATAAGCATACATGCATATGTGCTGTTTTAATATACTTTAAAAAAAGGCAATGACAATCTTCTTAGAGTTGTACAAGGTGAAATTCTGAAAATTTGATATAATCTATTTATAAAGTCTTATTCAATTCAACATTTCGCTACTCGTTGAGTCAGAGATAAGGTGAAAGAACAAATCTTTTGTAAGAAAATATCTTTCTTTGCTTGATTTTCTTTGCAAGGAAAATGTTTATGCAAACACCTGTTTGTCATCTCAAGGCTGACATTTTTAATTGCCACCTAGTACACTAATGACTTCGAACGTACTATTTATCATTTATTTGGATAGATTCATAAGATACACATGTTATGTAAGACTATCGATTTCATTGGCGTTAGCGAATCGTTCCTAAACTGGTTTACTAATTTGTACACTCAGCCATCTGACGTGCATGTGGACTCCACAGAATGTGTAAGCTATCCTCATCAAAAATAAGGAAAATGTAAAAGGTTTTTTTAACCTTGTGTAGCCATCTTTCTTCTAAAAACGTAAAGTTATCCAATGTATAGGAAAATATTATATAGTTTAGTGAAGTACGTCTCTTTCAAAAGAGAGAAAGTAAATTCATCACGATAAGATGAATTTATCTCTGTTCGCATTGCCATTCAAGTCACTTGCAATTGAAATGGTACTACGAATAAGAACTGTTAAGCTTAATTTATTGCATGATCTTACTGGGAGCATTACCGAAAAAGAAAGTCTGTAGTTGCCTTAAATATGTCTGAGCTTGTAGCTGCTTGAGCCTTTGCAAAATGTCTGGAAGGTGTTCTACGATGAACTGTTGTTTACTATTAAACCCAAGTATGAAAACACATTAATAATGGACTATATAGCTACTGCATATAAAACTGAAGATAAATACGGTGGATTTAGTCCTCCGATTTTTAACTCTGTGTATTACCAGAATCGGAAACGTTGTGAAACCTGTCATGCATGTCGATATTTTTTCATAAGTCATAAGTTGGCAAATAAGATTTTCAAAATGAAATGTTTGCGCATCTTCATGCGGCAGACTAAACTCTAAAAAAAACAAGCAAAGAAACTTTGCTGGTTTCACACATGAATAATCCCCCTGTCATGTTTTCAGTTAAGAGCAACTGATAAATATGATTTTTTGTTTTTTTTTGTTTTTCACTTCAGAATACTTATCATTTTCGTCCACACAGCCGGTAAACGAAGGTGCTATATATTTAGTACGGTATCACAACGCTCGCAGTATTCGTACGGTATTCCAGTAGCGCTTGAGCTGATTTTAACTACAATAAACCATATTCTTCACCAAATACAACTTGCTTAATTTCGAGCAGGTTGCTTGACTTCCCTTCGGGAAATTAATAAATTAAACACAAAAAACTCGTTGACAAAATGAATATTTAAATACATGTACAAAACATAAAGTAGGATGCTTTGCTGTGTATTCCTGTTTGATTCGATGCGTCTAATGTGGTATCTATTCTAGTTGTCAGTATTAGTTGGCAGCATTATCATGTATGTAGGTGCCTAAATAAATAGCGGGTCGAAATAATGCGTAACTGGGGTTTTAGAATAAAGCTTTGGGTAAAATTTCATTCTGACATTCTGCCATCAACATGCTGATACTAGTACATTTGAAGGTCAAATTAAGTGAATGATAAGAAAAGTAATTTGGAAATAGTAAATTAAGGCTTTCATTTTTAAAACTGCTACACAAGCAAGTTTGCATAAAGTAGAATGGCATGGTGTACTATCTCCAATAAACAAAACGGAGACGGACTAATATATTTATTTTGTTTAGAATTTATATAAAATATACTTTCTCGTTATTTGATGCTTTGATGCACTATTGCTCTTCGTCACAATCATCAACTTGGAATCTTGTTTCCTTTTTCTTTCTTTGTAGCTTTCGTCTTTAATACACAATAATTTTGTATGCAACTTACCACTACCACTGTCGAAAGCACTTTTTCACCCAAAAAATTTATATTCTTTTCACGCGATTGAATAAGGTTTTCCTCCAGAAAAAAGACGTCAACCAGAAGACTATTTATATACTCGGCTCACAAGTGTACATAAATAGTTACTCTGGAGGAGAAAGTTGGGGAAAGGCAATAAAAACGTACAGAGTGGCATGTACAGCAAAAACGCAGCATGACATGAATGCTTAGAGTATAAAAAGCAGGCCATGAAAAAGGACAAAAAGTGAAATAAGCCAAAGCGCTGGAATAAAAATGTACCAATGAATGTATGTGAATATACAGACAGACAGAACGCAAGGAGAGAAAAAACAGGAGAAAGGAAAAGTTTTACTCATTCAAGTGTATTACTTTGTGTATTTATCAAGCATTATAGAGTCATAATATTATGTTCTCCTCTAATTCTACTACTTTTCGCCAACATGGCAAAAAACTAATAAAAAAATAATACAAACACTACGTATAATGTACATAGAAAAATTGGCAACATGGGGAATAGAAAATTGTGTATATTATTCTGGAAACATGTGAGAAGCAAATATCAGGCATGGCATAAAGACTGCCTGAACTGAACTAAAGAACCACTTTGTTTGTCTCAGATGTTTGTCGTTGATGTTGGCTTGTTCTTGAGTAGTAATTTGCCCTTTGCGGATACTACTTCGCCAGAAGAATACAAAATTATATATAGTAAATATTTTATGTATATGAATATTATGGATAATATACAATACTATGTACACACAACTGATCTCCTTTCCCCCAACCTATTTTCATTTTTGATATTGTCTAATAACAATGAGGACAGTATATTGCTGCTGACTTGGCTAAAAGAAAGGTGGAAGGATTATGAGGATTGGATGGATGAGCACAGGATGAGAAAGAGAACGAACAAGGTAAACGCACGTGAAATGAAATCAACATAGTTCATCAAATCCAAACCATCTAGCCTTGGTGATGATGATGTTAGTCCTTGGGGAAATTTGCTCACTCTGGAGAAAAAGGAAGTGAAGATATGAGAAACAGAGAAGAGAGGATCATCATTATCGTCCAATTCGTAGCACAATCATTTCTCTTCGTTATACTCTAATCAAAAGGATATTTGTTTTTGTACCTGGATACAAAGTAGTTTAGGGGCTTTCTAAAGAGAATTAAAAGAAAGCATATTACTCTACATTCTGATTCTGATCATGCATAAGATGTTAAAAGACAGATAGTCAAGTTTTTGGCTCATTCATGCAGTTCAACACTGTTACTGTTATCCTCTTCAAGTGATTAAATTCTCAAACGACTTCGTTTCTTCTTGTGTAACATTTGGCCTGAGCAAAACTCCACATGGCGTTGGTATAGAATTTTATTCACTGCTGCAGGCAAACCTGTTTTTTGGGGGTTCGATTTTTGCCACCTGAATAAGGACAGACAACCGGAAAGTTTTAAAAGGCTTCCGGAAATTGACTAAAGTTGATGTCAGACATATACTATGGGCATACAACAATCCCATTTCTACAAAAAAGAAAAGAAAAAAAAGTAAGCAGGTTTCCTTCTCAGAAAAAACGTCTGGAGAAGAAAGTTTTATAATCCAGAAAAAGGGATGTTTGCGTGGGAAGTGGTTATCTTACCTAATGGTAAAAGAGAAAAAGAAAAAGCTTTTGAACTTTTTGAGGGTATCTCATCTCTGAAAGGTAAATATATAAGGCTACATCCATGTTGTAATTTGACACAAGATGTCAAGGGGTTACGAGATAAAAGTTGTTTTCTCTTATATATAAAAATTGGGAAATTTTTTCTATAATTAACCTTTCCTTGTTCATATATTTGCACAATTTCTAAATGATGAAATCTCATATAATTAGAAGTATAAATGCATTTTTTGATCCTGACATATGTGCCAGCCACTCTGCTTTCCATTTCGTTGTGTATAGTTGTTTTCCTTGTTCACACATGAGTGGTAATAAGAGTGCACCTACCAACCCGACAAGCTTTCATCACTTTACCAGTCACACGTCATGTCGAAATAATAAAAAGAGGAGCATGTGTTTTACAAAGTTCATTCCTGAGCAGCGACATAATTAAAAAGAGCATCCCTTTTTCTAAGAGATACATATGCGACCAATTAAACAATTTTATAAATGTGACGCACTTTTACTCTACTCGACTCCTTGACTTACATTTCAGTTTTTTAGCTTTATGCATGCAAAGTTAATGACTTAGCATAGTTATATGTTTGTATGTTTGTATTTTTGATTATATCTTAATAAAATACTTGTGGTGGTTTGGGCCATTGTAGAACAGCTATATACACCATGATGGAAACGTTTCCCTTCCTTTCTTTTCTCCTAACCAAATTAAAAGGAATTTCCTTTTGTTGCTGGCACTGACACAATAAGTACATCAAGCACAATTGCACAAAAGCACTTCTCTTCGTCAGCAAATAAAGCGAACAACGAATGCCTTGCCATATCATATCATACAAAAGTGCAATACAAATACAGCTGAAAGTTTTTTTTTGTCTGTAAATAGCACCAACGGCGGTGGTGTGGCGTACCTAATTCCATTTATTTCTAAGCCTCATGCGATTTTAACCCAATATCAAAAACACAAATACAGCTACAAGGAGGGCAGTTCTTTAATTCTAAATATCAACTTCAAAAACATTCCGAGCAGTCCGTAAACGACCATGATACATCAAATGGTCCATTGCCTGGCAAGTTTGTATCTTCATACCAAACCATGAATTTATAACATTACATCGTCCATTTTATATATAAGGACGTATGTTTACATTCATTGCGATTTTTAGTATTGTTCTTTTTGTGTCTGTTTTGATAGCCTACCTAACTGTCTCACTCCATCGTTCTCGCTCTCTTTCTGCGTACATATTGTGGCATATCCATGCAACCGTCATTCCACATTCTAGAAGAGGGCCACTACAACACAAACCCATCACATTCATTCTATTTCATTTCAATGTACATTTATTTGTCTCACTCTTAAACGGTATCTCACACAGTTGTGTGTGTTTTGAGATGTGGCATGCATTTCATAGAAGCTTGAGAGAGAGCCCTCGGCATCCTCCTCAACTCAATTCATATCCTTCTTATTTTTTCATTGCGCTTCGTTGAGTAGTTTATACAATATATAATACCAAAAGATGTTTTGTTGTTGCGAACACGAGGATGATGATGGGATGATACCGTGTTAAAGAAACTCGCTGAAAATTCTTTCGCTGCTCGTCACATCTCGCACTCTACATCCAACAGCAAACTACTTCACTCTTTTCTCAAGTGCTTACGCGAGTCAAACTCCTAGTCAGCAATGTCAGTTAGATTCTGATTACATTAATATTACACATGAACGCCAATCCTCCTCCACCAACACCGCACGCTAACTATAAGGCAAAAGCCTTTTCCTATTTTCATCACAAAAATACATGGAGAAAAAGTTAGTCAAAGTATCCATCCATGTGCTCTATGTTCTGCTGGTTTCCGTGTCTCTTTTTGTTATCTTCCTTTACCATAGGCCATGTGCCTTCATTTTCAACTCTTCAGCAACAGCCACATTCTTTTAACATGAACTATCAGAATGGAAAACGGACAACTGCTGTGCTGTGGTCGCCCTTTTCGTACAATATAGCGCAAAACTGTGAGCTTGTGATTTAAGCTGGAATACTTGGTTATGCCGTCATATCTACCATCATTGCTGGGTTTCCTCTCTGCTCTTCCAAAAAAAATGGGGTCTTCAATTTCACAGTGGAAAAGAAACAGCAGTCTCAGTCTCGCTAGCTAGTGCGCTTCCATATCCACTAAGCAGAAAAAAGGCGACCAAAAAAGCAGAAATAAAGTTTGAAGCGTACTACCATATCCCATCCCAACCAAACTTACTACCAAACCGTACGCCATACCAACAGCAGGCCACCACAACCCTACCATTGCATTGCTAGCAGTAAGTTGCCTCTTGCCTGCAACTCTGCACAATAGGTTTCCGTCTCTCAGCTCAATATGCAGCTTCACCACATTTTATATGGACCAAGTAACTTCAACCTCCCTCTCAGTACTGAGCCAGGTGAGCTGCTGAAATCAACGTCTCTCTGTCAGAGTTGCTTTTATATAGTAACAAGAAGAGTAAGCGTTTGTATGTGTCTGCTAGATTACATTGCATGTTCTTCTATCCCATGTGGGTATATTGATATAAATTTGGTAATCCGCTCGATTCTCGCTTTAGAGCCTGAAGCTCTCTGCAATTCACAACGCACACAAAAACCTAACATCAGAAAGAAACCCAATATAGTGTACATCAGATCAGTGCGAAGTAGCTGTCTGTGGTGTGCAAGGATAGAGTGAAGAATGAACAGAAAAGGAGGATTTTTATCTTGGCAATAGATAGGGATACACAAACTACAGAAGAATGATGTTACCTGACTGACTCACCTGTCTTTATTCAACGTTTTATTATTACATTTATTAGAATCATTTGCGTGTGTATGTAGATAGGTAGGTACATATAACGTTCGTACATTCAATAGAAAGCATACTTGTTTCATGTAAAGTGATTGTTGTTCTTCGTTTTACAGCGGAGAGGCACAAGTATGCACGTTGTAGAAGAATAACTAGGAAGAATAGTCAAAAAGCAAAAAGATAAAACTCTACAAAACTGAACTGAGATTCAACTTTTTATCAAGTGTTGCCTGTGCTGCTGGCTAAAAAGCTCTTCTATGTGTACCTATCTGTTTGGCTCTTCAAAACAAAAACGTACAATGCATTGAACTAAATGAAAGTATGCATATGACAATTTTAAGCAGTGGTAACAATAATACGAAGATTGTGTAATAGCAACATAGCCAAACTAAGCAAAAATACATAATAGTAAAACTGTGAGCTCTGTTAAGTGAGTGAAAATAAAGTGCTGCGCAGACATATTCAATTCATAAATACAGTTTTGTACATTTCGGCTGCTGCATACCTTTCTTATCTCCCGTCATCAGTCAGTACAAAAAGAGAACCACCAACATCAGGTATTCTCTTTCTTGTTCTTCTATTGTTTCGTTTTTGTCAGTCAAAAGGTAAAATTCCTTTACGTTCGTTTGTTCGGTGATTCGCATATTTGTTTGATCGTGGTCGGTATATCTACATATTATGTGTATTGTATTGTAATGTGCATATTGTATTTGTAACAAGGGTATTTCATCGAAAGCAGTTATACTGACATTTACAATCATATGAGCATATCCCAGTAAATTTGTTGACAAACCACACATATCTCTTGCGAGGTGTTTGCATACATTCGTTGATCATTCCAGGTTAAATTTACTAAGCGAGATTTACAAAAACAAACGAACTTGATTGTTACCTCATCAGTGTATCATCATCTACAGCAGAATAAATTACACATATAGAACTTCCGTTGGTGATTTTGTGAGTAATTTTTGTGCTTCCGTTTTAAATTGTAACTTGGGTAGTGACGCAAAGTTTGTCAGCTTGTTACAACGATCGATCTTAAAAGTGTCAGTGAGGAAAAGGTGCTTTGCTACATCCCCACACTTATGTGAACCTTTCTGTAAAGTTATTACAATACTTATCTTTTATGGAACTAGCCTAGTTCCTATATGGATAATGTACACAAAAACAAAAACAAGTCCACGTTTAGCTTGACATTGAATTTTTTCGCATTAACATTCCTTTGCAAGCACACACTGCACTGTGTGTGTCAGGTTGGTTTGTGCCAGTTGTTCCTCTCCAGTTGTGTAACTATAAAGCATACATGCATGTCTAGTAGTTTTTCCTGTGTAGACCGTGTGAATCTTCGTGTTGTTTAACGATATAAATAACAATATCCAGTGAAACAGTGTGGATGTTTATGTTTACTTGACTCGACTTCAAAGAGGGATTATACACATAACATGCTATAATATATTATTATTATATAACCTGAGAATTTTTAACGTGGTTGTATTTTCAAGATCAAAAGGATTATTATTTTATGTGTGCGTACATACATTGTATCATATAATAGTAAGTACAACAAAGCGGAAACGCTATTTCCAGTAAAAAGTGTAACCTTCTGCTTTTCCTCAATGTGAGCTACTTTAGTTTGTCTCGGAATACAAAAAAACTGGAACTTTTCGTGACTACCTAAATATAAGTGTTCATGCATGCGTGTGTATGTGTAAGCTTCATCTTATTACCTTAGACAATTCCTCGTGATTATGCCCGTATATTATTGTTATCTGTGGATTTACAACAACTGTTTACTCGCTCTCTAATACAATCTGATAAGGATAAAAACAGTAAGTCATGCAAATATTATTTATAATGAAAGGGAGAGGAGAGAATTTATAATAAAAATGAGGCCAGGAATTTAAAGCCAGCAGTGTAAACTGTTACAGTATGTATGTTATGTGCATATAATTTAAACACAGCCAACAGTGCATGATATAAAAATAATACTCGTGTAGATCAATTTATTTTGAATATAAAATGTTCACTGACTCATTGTACTTAAGTCATGTTATTAATCCATATATAAACATGTTATATACATATATGTGTTTGTGTAGGAGGTAGAAGTGCTAAAATTTATGAAAAAGGGAATTCATAATCTGAGTGCTTTTTATGCATTTAATAAACTGCTCCTGAAGCAAGAGTAAAATATTGCAGATTTTTTGGACGGATAGTAATAAAAGTAAGAAAGTAGCACATATTACTGCAACGACTACTATGTTTAAAGCCGTAATATTTTGCGAGAATATTACAAGAAAATATGCAATTCGAAGGAAAAGTTTATTTGCGTATTTTATAGGAAACTATTGTATCCAGCTAGAGGGTAACAACAATCCAATTGAAATTTAATTCAATACTAAAAAATCCAGTTTTCGTATCATGCTGTGTTTGTCGAGTAAAATGTATTATATATTTAATACAACAGCAATGTAAAAATCTAACATTTTTACAATATAAGTATTTCTGTTACTGTATATCTTGTGTGCTTATCTGCCCAATTTTTTCGTTTATCTGGAGTACGAACTGCGAATATAGTTAAGCTGTGTTGTTGTTTGTATAACATTCGAATTCACATGCTGTCAGATTACATTCACAAATAGTATTGCCATATACAGTAAACACTTTTGTAAGAATAGTTCAAAATCTCTCCCTCAAACTTCCAAAGTTTTGGTGTAACGGATTATTTGTACGATTATATCACCACCGTCATCAGCAGTATACTATCTAAGTTGTATTGTGAGTATAAATGTTATGTTATTGATGTACCTATGAAATGCTATAATACTTTTATAATATTTTACGTGTCTGTTTTCATACTAAAAATTTATGCTGCCCCTCATCTCTAAAACTCAAATATAAACTTGCTATATCAGCCGTATAAAAAAGGAAAAGAAAAGATGTTATTGCACCTTACACCTTAGAACTTTTTTCTTCTTCTGCTGCATACTTCAGATCCAGTCCAGAGAAGAATGAAGTAAGTATTTTATTATATTTTTATATGTACAACTAGTCGTAAATCTAGAATCTATGTTGTTATATTATGAGGGTAACATGTGCATTGCATACATACTGGATGCTTGGTAGACAGAGGAAAGTGAATGAACAGGTATTCCTCCTCCATCCATCCATTCTTTTCCTTCTGAAGAATCTTTAACAAAAAAAGTTTCGGTTTGGCTTCACTACTCAACTTGCCTTTCTTATTCTTTATCAAAATATCTACACAATATTGCTTTGGTATTATGTATTCGAAAGTCTACTTCATGGTTCAGTAGTGTCCTTTTACGATGTGATGTGATGAGAGAGAGAGGGAGGTAGATTTTAAACTCGAGAATTAACAAGTTAAACCCTAAAACCTTCGCTAGCTAGGTACGTGTATAGGTACGGTACTCTGAAAAGAATTCGATGTATTGTTAAACAGGTTTGTTTTCCTTTTCATTCTTTAACAACAGCAATGTTGTTGAACGAATGTTCCTGTTCGCTCCATTAAAGAAGATGTTTTTTCTACGTTTCATTTTTATTATTAGGTAGTATGGCTGATGGCAGTGTTTGATGATTTGAGTCGAGCTGTTATATATGTATGTCTGATGGTTTTTTTCTATCCATACCCTTACCGAGCTAAAATCCAGAGGACTGAGTGGATTGAAACTCAGCAGTATAGTACTTTGCCCTTTGTATAGGCTGTGTGGGTACTTCGAACTTAAAACCTTTTTGAGACGAGCTCATCTGTGTATATTTTTGAAAAGAATATGAGGCAATATATTTGTGATTCATGAAAGAACCTCGAAGTATAGTGACGTTGAGTGTATCTAATCTGATCTTTGTACGTCTTGGATACATAACGGTGAGAAATGAGATGAAGATGATTTCTTTCAAACAAGTAAAAAGCTTTTTTCCAATACATTTCGATATGATTCAACAATCAAATTGAACAAATATTACTCTCGAGTTAATGGAGTACGTAAGCTTGTATACTAAACTTGAACCCGGTAAAAACCCTCCGGTTTTTTAGTACGTACTTGGCTTGGTATATTCATTATTTCCTTGCTATCATTTTTTACAGATTCATGCAAAAAAGAGGAAAATGAATACAAGTGTCGAAAGTACCGAACAACCTGTTTTGTTGTATTTTTACTTGAGGACAAATTCAAGGAAATAAGTGGATACGAATGTTGAGCTTATGATGATGATATCGGTGAATTTGGTGAATAGAATACCTTTTACCTTTTATTGCTTACCTACACATCAAAAAGCAAAAGGTGCACGCATTTTTACATTCATTCACTCGAGAAAAAAATCTTTCTTGTTCACACAGACTTTGCTTTCAGCTAAATCCTCATCTCACTCGAACAAAAACATTTTCTCGACATTCACATATTTGTGAATTGTTTGAGTTCTTAATGTAGCAAATGCGTTTAAAGTGATCAAAAAAAAAGTTTGGAGTGTACAAAAGATTTCTTTCTTTTTTGCCGAATTTCTTCCTGTAAGCAAAGTTAAGGTCGTAACAAAATTTAATCTAATACAATACAAATGCACACTCCCGTGTTTGTATCGCCACAAAAATGGGGAAATACGTCAGCTTAAATAAATTCCATTTTATTTTATCATCCATTTTCTGAATTACTGTCATCACCATCATCATCGTCATCCTTCTCATTAAACATAAAAGCTCATTCATTCACAAAATATTTTCCATTCACTTTGCGATGAGCTGCAAAAAAATGTAAAAGTGAAGCATGCAGACACATTCAAAGCGGAAGTTAAAAATTTGACATACAAACGTAACATCAAACCACATTCGTTGCTCCGTGAATACACGCATACAATAAACCTATTAAGAAAATGAAGTGAACATCAACGTGAGCAACTCGTAAAATTACGTTCACACTTTTATTCTTGTTTTTGCCAATACGCCGAATAAAAAAGCAATGTCACAAGGAAGGTTATTAGATTTTGATAATGAAACAAAAATGTGTGTTCAATCATAGTAAAGCGCACCAAAATCGATCTAATCACACATGAACATATGTGTATGTTCTTTCAATCGTAATTAATCGTGATTGAAGATGGATAAAAAGAGAGCAACAATACAAAACGCTCAAAAGAAAAATAATGAAACTGAAAGGATACAAGGAGAATGTATGACAGATTGTTAAAATCTATTCATCATGTCACTTTCAGGTCGACAAGTATCTCTCTTCATTTGTCAAATTGTTCAACAGAAAACATTTTGGTTTCTACATGTTCAGTATTGCACTGAAATTGATTGAGCTAATACAATTGTATGTTCGTAGTGATATAAAGTTGAATTTTGTAGCATTACATTAAAATATTTAATAAGGTATGGTGGCAGTATTTAAAGATATATAATCAAAATGCTATATTACATTAAATTGATTTATAATGTATTCAGCCAAGAACTATATTCGATTCGATAATATTTACGCATAATATTAATAGCCAATAATAGTAACAGTACATACTAAATATCATACGATGGTTATGGTTTTGTTATATGATAACGAATTTATTACTGTGGTCTGGTTAGTTATATATTTTTTGGCGCAGTGTATTTAATGTTGATGTTTGTTTGCATGAGTGTTCTTGCAGGTACACTTGCACTTTTTATAATTTAAATATATTATTATAGCTATTTGGCTATCTATACATCTATGCTGTTGTGGTTTGGCAGACATCTGTATATTGTAGCAGCAACAATATCCCACATAACCGGCTCTTGAAGGTTATCCTTATTGTTGTTATACTTTTTTGGATTGCATACCATCATCATCATCGCCTCGCCACCACCAGAAAAGAAGAGAGAAACAGTAGAAATGGGTTTTGTAGAGCTTAATGCATTATGCATTAATAAAAACACTCAGCCATGCGACTACGAACGAATATGAAATATAATAGTAATTACATGCAGTGTAGTTTACTAGGAAAAGGTCACTGGGAATCACGTAAACTACATTATTGTACACTGACGTGTGCTTTTTATAGTCATTTTGATTGTCTACTTAATGATTGTAAATTTCATGCCTATTGACTTTGTATGTAAATGCTTCAAACACAAGCCAACATAGCATCTGCTTTGCTTTTTGTGGTATTGGTGATACTGATGAGATGTGGTTTTGTGTGGTGATGATAGTGAATTGAGGCTGGTTGGTGTTTGCTGACTCATTCTTTTCGTTGGATTGAAAAATTCACCTTTTTGAGTGTGCCCATGTTTACTATAATGAAAAAGAATTTTGTTAGCAGCAGATAGAACGTTTGTTTGCTTGTGATCATCATCTTCCCCCAATAAATTGATGCGAGTACTGAACACAAATAAAATAGGTTGCTCTTCTATCTGATATAAAGTAGTGTGTGAGTGTGATGCTGCATCATCATTTCCTAATTTTTCTCCCAGAGATGCGATGAATGTTTTAAACAGAATTGGAATTACTTGTAGTTGTTCGACAGGATGTGAGTTCCTCATCTTTAAAAAAAGTCATAGTCATCAACATCACTATTATATCCCATTACTTTTTTTTGTCTCACAACTCACATGCGATTATATAAGTCTGCCTTGTTTGTGTGCATATTTTATGGATTTACTCATTGTGACTGTGTAATTAGAAGGAAAACTGCCAAAAAGTAGTACTTGCTGTCATGCAATAAAGATGATGGGAAGAGAATAATAAAAATTATGGCATTTACTTCTAATTATTATTGCTTTTGAATTGCTGCACTGCATAGTAGTACCAAAGAAAATATAGAAGCTCATTATTATCCTTCTAAAGTGTCGTCATTTTTAATTCGTAGTATTTATTACTGTGCTTGTGCATTTTTCTTATTGTTCTCTTTTTCTATGCAAATGAATTATACAGATAATTAATTTTTACAAAGCAGTCCACATTACATGCCTTCTTCGTTCTCTTATCTTATGTATGAAAACAGAAGAAGAATGAATGAGATGTACGTGTACGATTTGACCATTTCACTTAACTGGGAGATGTGAGCTTAATTCCGAAAGTACCCTACATTGTAATACGGTTACGTTTATGGCATCCTTGTTAACTTGGCACACGAATACAACAACAGCGATTATATAAATGGTTTACTACTTTCATTGTTGTTGCTCTTTGTAATGATTTTATTCTTAAAAAGGAAAGTAAGGCTTTTTGTGCATACGTACGTTTATGGTGTTAAATTCTACGATTATGTTATTTTATGAGTAGTATGCTCACTTTTTTGTTTGCTCATTTCGTAGGCATTTATATTTACGAGCTTAATAAATGAATACACATGAAAATTTATGATTTCAATAATTATGAGGAAAATATATCTAGAATCAGCTCAACTGTTTATTATTCAAATTTAATTTGGATATTTGTTTACCTTTCGTGTGTCATGGCTTGGCGTTAGATGTGATATAAATGGGACGGATATAAACTACCTTTGATTTTTTGTTTGCTTTGATAAACTAAATTAGCGAAATTAGTTGGAAGTTGGGAGGGAGTTGTAGAAGAAGAATGTATACAATTCAGTAGAAATATGAAAGGACAAGGTATGGCGTAAAATCAAGAAGGATGGAATATTAATTTAAAGGCCGATCGATGTTGACAAATTGAGACTTCAAACGGAAGCAGTTCATTCATACGCAGCTCAAAACTGTTGGTTATACTTCTGGTACCATAAAAAAGTATGAAAGAGTGAGTTGGGAAATAAAATCTGAAGCTATATGTACATGAATGGATGCTGCAATGCTAACGCTGTTTTACACATAACTTCTTCATCATTTCATTTTTTAGTACAAATTGTGTATTCGAAGGTATCCAGGATGTTTGACAACCTCCTTTGACGAGGAAAGGAGGTGTATTTATTCAATAAATGTCAAAAAGTCATGCAAACTTTTGTCACTGCCTTGTCTTGTTTGACGGCTTGTTATAGAAAAGTTATAAAAAATTCACACTTTTTTCTTGGCCTAGCACCATACATTTTCTACGAATACGTTTATATTGGCTTGGCTGCGTTGATATTGTATGTAAAAAGGTGGGCATATATTATTAAGACTGAACACTTTGACAGCCAAGTACAATGAATGAAGACATGAGTTGCTGTAAAAGTGTAACTTCTAGGATAAAAAAAAATCTGTTAAGACAAGAGCAAACACATAGAACACAGAATTGAGTAAAATAGTGTCAGTGGCGGTGGCACTAACTTATTTCCACCACTTTTCATCAGGAATGCCAACAAAATGTTCGCTTGCTGGTTTGGCTAAGCAAGAAAAGAAGCTGCCAAAAACTTTTCCTCGAACTCTGCATGGTATGGTCGGTCAACACAGCAGCATCAACAACTAGCACTCATTTCCATGTTCCAAAGCAGAAAGTGAAAAGAAACTTTCCAGAAATGGAAATTCTTGCAGCCAGTAGGTAAGTCATTGAGTCTGTCTCCCTGTAAGGCTACTACACGCTCTGAATAGCTGTTGGCGAGAATGACACTTCGATAGAGTATAAAAGACGAAGGAAATGAAAATGAAATGAACGGAAGTTTACAAGTGAAGTTGAATGTCAGATGATGGGATGTAGTCATGAATGATTTGTCATAACACAAAACTCTGTTTTAGTAAGAAAAATGTAGCGAAAGAGAATTCTTTGGAGAGTGAGTGAAAGAGGTAAGTGGTGGTGGGAGGGGGAACAAGCAGTGAAAACGAAAAGTGTGTCAAGGCGTACATTGAACAAGGTTCGAGTTTTTGTGCCCATGAAAATGAATGGAAGAGAGTGTGACGTTACAAGCAAAGTTATTCATATATTTTTAATGAGACGACTTCGCTCGCATTTTCTTTACTGAATTATTGAACAATTGAAATGGTTTTGTCACACTGGCGACGGAGATAGTGAGACGGTGATGCACATTATCAACCCAAGCCGAGAGCCATGACACTCAAAAGTTAAATTTAGTAATATCATCATTGCATAATAATTAGATTTCTACAAATGGGGAAATTTCAAAGTAGTGCGACGAGAAATTTACGACGTTCTAATATGATGCGTTTAAAACGTATAGTTTAATCAGCAATCTGTGAGTAGATGCGTTTGAAAAAATTGAAATGGGAAAAATTACCATTGGACTTTAATTTTGTATGGATTTCCACACATTGTGTCGGTATTTTTTGTAAATAAATTGTCAATATAAAAACTTCACTCACATTAAAGTATGCCACGCCAAAATATCCTCAATGTTATCATATCATGATGTTGATTCGCCAAAAACTTTGGGATTCAACTTAATGGCATAGCTGCACTTCATGTAATAACTTATAATTACCTATTTTATCGAACGTAGTATAATATATCATACATGAGCATTATTGACACAAGATTACAGCGGAAAAACAAACTTTCCTTTTAAGCATTTATGTACATAATATAGCAATCTCAGTAATCCCATGTGCTCTGCTTTATTATCTTAATAATATCAATTGGATATTGATGGCTCGTAATAAATACTTGCATAGCTTTGTAGGTACTGCACTGCCAGTTCCATATCTCATATTGAAAGGATATAGTACACACTAAGTAGCAGAATGGAATGCTGCGATTTTATGTAACACACACAAGTGCACATCATGCACTTAAATTATAGGGCATCGATTTTCAACTACCAGCCAAGATTATATAGTATACAAAGTTCTAATACTGTAATAATCAAACTAGGGCAAATAACTAATTGAACCCATCCAACTCCCTTAACGACTTTTCCAAATGTGCGGTAGAACAAATTTAGGAATGCCATTTGTCTGGAACAGGGTACTGGTACTGGAAATGCACAACTTGCACTGTTGCATACATCTCACTTTTGTACGGGGACTTGGGTTTGGTCGGATTGCTTTTCTATGCTTTCTAAGGATTCGCAAAAATAAGTGCAAATATATATTTATATTGCGCGGAAATCTATCCCAGTTTTTATTCTCCCATGGAATTTACTGCCGTATATTAAATTGACATTTCCTTACGTATTGACATAACTAAAATTTGTAGAGAAGAGAAAGAAGGAATCAACCCAGCTGTGCTATTCTCTTCACGAAAAAATAATAGAAGTAGAGAACAGCGTACTACAAATGTTAGACTATGAATGAGTACCTTTTCCCTCTCGTGTCGTTTGTGCTTTCTTTATTTTACTCCTTTATCATATTTTATGACGTAGATATATACGGAAGATAAGTGTTCACATGAGGAAAAAGAGCACACTTTTGAAAACATTCCGTATTTTCCCTCTTACTTTGATATAAGTTATTTTTCATTTATTTCCTACTATTTTAGTTTGATAGTCAAGCTGGTGGAGTGCTACCGCTACCACACCATACCAAGAGGTGAAATTTGCTTTATACCCATACACCATATATATTACAAAAAGCAGTCATGCGATACTCGCATCTCGTTCTATCAACTTATGCAGATTTCGCACAGGATGTATTCGATATTCCATTTTATGACAGTTTTACACAAAGAAATTTGTTACGTGTCACACTGCTGCTACCAGGTTGCTTTTACAAAAGCACCCAGTCGCCCGCTGCGCTGCTCTCCATTCAATAAAAACTTATTGAAGTGGCAGCTCAAAGGGACGACTAGTAATAATGACTGTACTATAACAATATTATATGGTGTTATGTATGTAGTAATTTTTATATGATAAGAGGTACAGAGACTTTTGTAAAAATACATGTGCCATTTTACCTCTACAGCTACATTATTATTAGTAAAATGCGAAAAAAAGACGAACGATATTCTACAGAGTTTTTGTAAAAAACATTGCAAAAATTCGTGATTTAGGGACTGTGCCACCAAACGGTGTTCACGCTACAGTTGAAAAGTAACGTTAATAAATTTAGATTTCACAAACAACAAAAACTTCAGACAATTGGATATTTGATATAACAACCTGTTTTGCCACATGATATTTCTTGTCGCTTCTCTGTGAACAAAAAGTGGCTCAAATTTTTTATTTCACACTTCACTTAAAATATATGATGCAATATGTATCCACCCGCATATGATGCAAGGTTTTATTGCTTGTTTGTCTCAGAACGAAATGAGCACGTAAGCCGATGTAGCATACGGTACTCCATTTTGTGGATCCTAATAGCAATAATATTTTCTAGAATGTGATGATGATCAAGTGTGTAATTGTTGTATTCTTTACCTATTTATATTTATGAACCGTATTAAGGGGGTGCCACTTCTTTAGTTCATGATGATAATTCAGTATACACTTATTTTCAAAATCGTATGAAAACGTGTAAACATGAACAACTATTGTAATTTATGTCTGACTACAAGCTGGCTAATGTACCGAGAGAAGATGTTGAAACACATTATTAGGACATGTAATATTGACGCATTACGGTGTGATGTGAGAGGTGTGAAAGGAACGGAAAAATATCTTGAAGAAGATAAAGTGAAAAATGTTAAGCAAGCTGTGCATGACGTAACGAAGTAGAAGCAAACAATGTAAAAAACTTATCTTTTACAGCAGATTCAGATGATGATTGTGAATGAGGAGCTCACATCCTCTTAAATTGAGTCAAGTAGCATTCTATCTATTCATATGGAACATGTGTAAAGAAAAGGCGACGAATTGTCATAAATTATCAAGTTATTATACGGTATCCTCCTCACTTCTCGCTTTTCTCCTTATACTCATCTACATTCACATTTACATTACTTACTGCTAAAAAGTACACACATTGTGTGTAAAGTGCTAAAAAAAACCTTAGTGAGATGAAAACCACGTACACACGTTTGATACGGTGATATTTTATTTTTCATCTTCGCCTAGCTGATTTTCACCGCCCTTCTCGTTTTTTTACGCATTTGTAAGAAAACATACAGTTAAATATTCCATATTCCATACAAAATTCATCATTTTTCTTTAATGTATCTAACATTTTAGGCGGAAACAGAAGAACATTGTCTTGAATTTGTATTAGAAGCTGAATCTAAAATTTGCGAGCAAATGGATAAATCCAGTTTATTACCATAAAAAGCGAGCCAGAGCCATATTACCAGATGACAAGCTAAAACTTTCAGAATAATGTGACGAAAAATAAATCATATGAAATTAAAGTGCAAACTTAACTTAGGAGGAGAAAAATAATGCTGAATAATGACACAAGACAGTTGGCTTTCTGAAATGCGATAAAACTTACAAAAAGCATTTATGGCTTTGAGCCATTCACCATCACTCTTTTTGACGTCTTTTTCCCACTGGCATCAATATACTAAATTGGTAACGACAAAAACATGATCGCTCGATATAGGAAAACAACTATACATATATGGAGACGATTTTTTGAAAAGAAAAAGCAACCACCAAATCGCTTGTAAAGGTGTCAAGTAGTGTGATATGATGGCATGTGCACAATTGCATAGTAGACCATTACAATGCAACCTTTATATCATGCACATTGTGGATACAGACCATTACTAGTTCACACCAAAACTTTCTTTTTCGTTTGAAGCTATAACGTGGTGGGTTATAAAGCATGGAATGTGGATTATGGTTTATTTCCTGATCTTACAAAAAATCCTCCATTCTGACATCACAGCAGACGACGCCACGTTTCTTTTCATGTCCATTCTCGCCTTTCCAGCATCCACCTTTCACTAACAATAGCTTCTTGTTAGAACGTCAACGATCATAAGTGATATAAAAAATGAAAAACCCAGTTTTACCAAAAAAGTGTATTATACAAGTCATGTTGAATGAAGGACAGCAAAAATGGACCGCTTTCTTCGTTCTGTTCCAAGAAAGAAAAACTCATTCATTTTCCTCCCGCTTTCTTTCTCTTTCACTGCATCTATCTTTCACTGTCTCACTTTTTCTCATGGATGAACAGGAGTGTGGATGTGTTGTATTATTGCTAACATGGTATGGACACAAATATGTCTAACACCAAACAACAAGCAAATCACACAAGATATAGTAGAAAAAAGTCAGCTTGGCTGCGAGAATACTTTTCGCTCTTGGATTTCCCCACTGATTAAATTTTTTGCTGTATGAAGTACAACCAGCGGTGCGGTATAGTCAAAAGTAAATAGGAAAATGCTACATGAAAATACATTCATAGCTAAGTATAACTATTATTTTGCCAGCTTTAGTCTGGATTTAGCTTATTTTAAGTTTGTATATTTTACAGAAAAAAGTTTTGCCGAAATAATATATATGGAGTATCTGAGGTATGCAGCGTGTTTGGTGGTATGTAGCTTTGCTGTGAAGGAAGTCAGTCGCCAGACTTTCTTCCCTTTTCCCGGTACAAAAATAGAAATAAACGAATAAAGTATGTATAAGTAGTTCGCATTTCGCATACCACCACCAAAGGCCCAAAGAGAAACTTTGACAAATGCTTCCGACGTGAGAATACTTTGTGTGCCGGGTCGGTCGCTCGCTCCGTCCTTGCAATTTTGCTTTCATTTTACCTGATAGTAAAGGTAAGAGTGCTGATGCCAAAAAATAGTTACTGTACCCACGGTCCCGCTCAAGGCCCGCATTGGTTTTATGAAGGTAAAACTGCTGGGTGGTAAAGGTGAAAAAATGTGGTAGCTGGAGGGAGTCTTGTAGATAAAACTTTGGTGTACATTTCGGGAAAAACAAGGCAATTTTTCATTGTTTTATAGTGACAAATACAATGCTATATATAGGAGCAGGGAACTAGTTGAGAATCAGGACCGTGGCAAGAGTTTAGACCAAACCAATTTTCTCACTTTCTTCCGTCGTTGCCACTGTATAATGCTGGTTGGGTGGACTCATTTCATTTGATGTTCGTATCCTTCGCTCAGCCTAGCAAAGATCTCTTAAGAAGAAGGGAAAGTCAGAGGATTGAATGGAAGTTGTGGGAAAAGGATGGAAAAGTAAGCTTCTGCTAAGAACAAGTATTAAAAATTCCAGCTTTCTTACAAATACATGCACGCTTGCATGCATGACATGCCACTTTTGGTTGCATGGATGAAAGCAAGCTGAGCACGTTGTTATCGATGGTAGACTGCTGCTGCGCTTCTCCATTGCCTGCTCATTTATTTCTGGAAGTAGAAGATTTTTCATCATAAATTTTAATCTTGACATTGGAAGAAACAGAAAAAACGATGAAGAAAACAAATCGACTTGTTTGCCAATAATGTGAAGCATAAATTTGTAACTGAGTGAATATCTGGTACACTGCTGACTTGAATGTTGCCATTTTTATTTCAATACGTAATTTCACTTGTTATGCAATATTTTTCCAGGTTCCATTTTTCTCTTCTGTTACTTGCATGTGTACTAGGATGAAGGAAAAAACCCTGTAAGTTGGGGAAGTAAAGCCGGAATTTTTCAAGACCCCGCAATTTAAATATGCCCGAACCAAGTACTTATATTACGTACGTCTTGTAATTCATATTTTTTACAGATTTGCAGATTACGTACATACATACATCTCTCATGTAACTAAAACAAACCATTCATTAATTTTAACAGGCAAGTGTTAATGGACAAATTTTATTGCATAATTCAACAATACATATTTTGACATTACTTTTCTGCCTTCGAATAACAGTTGTGCTAATATTATACAAAATATTCTGCTTCGGATGTACCGTATACAATATACCATTAGCATATTCATTATTACTGTAAAATAAGAACATTTTTTCAGCCAAACATATAATGTGATTGTTTAACATAAAAATAAAATATTATTACTGTAATTTGATT
The DNA here is from genome assembly GCA_034695465.1 of Entomobrya nicoleti. Taxonomy (NCBI): domain Eukaryota; kingdom Metazoa; phylum Arthropoda; class Collembola; order Entomobryomorpha; family Entomobryidae; genus Entomobrya; species Entomobrya nicoleti. Next base: position 1,795 of record JAQFZG010000367.1, on the reverse strand, counting down.
TAATTTATACTTCACGATTTTATGAACTTCACTTTCTTTTCACATCCAGAACTAGATATAACTTAAAAAGTTTAAGTTATGTTTATCTTCATATGCTATTCGTTTCTATTTCTAGATCTCAACTCTACGAAATTACAAAAATGTACGTAATATTTGCATACGAGCCCTTAGGAAATCACATATATGCATGTGTTTTTATGGCACACTCTCATGATGATCTAAACGATCTTTATCTGATGAGGTTTCTTAAATTACATTTTACTCAGAACAAGCCTTTGGTAAGATTTTAAACTTCATTGAAGTACATCTAAAGCATAATGTTAGACTAATTTATTACATTTTTGCTCCCCAATCTCTTACAACTTACATTAAAATTGATAAGTAAAGTTAATGTTACTTATTACGTACATATAGCATACGTGTTTATACAGTCAATATAAAGCATGACGTCTTTTTTGTGTAGATACATATATATTTCTTCACCATCGTCAACATTACTGCCGGGCGGTCGGTGTGTTGATTTAGACAGACAGAAAAAAACTATATTTTCCTCTCGCTTTTACCACATCGCCGCTTCTGGTGCTACCACTGCTGTTGTCTGTTCTTCTGGAACAGATAGATATGTACTCTCAAGGGAATTAATATTTTTCTTCGTTTCCTTTAGTTTTTTGTGCACGTTACATTACATCATACAACAAGCCAACTACCCTAACTACCCCTGTTGCAAGGTTCCCGTCGAAGCTGGAAGATGAAAAAAGTGGAAACATCCATGACGCAATTTTTTCCATCTTGTCTCGTTTTTTCCTTCCATATTTATCAGTTTTATTTAGGAAATTGGTAAAATTCTGCTGCTAGATTTACAAATACATGCATCATGAATGTTATTATTACAAGAGATATGTTGTCAATGATGGTGTGTAGCGCAATGCTGGTGTCTGAGACAACTCTGGTGAACTACAACAAGCAAGTTATTAGATTACATTTTCGACTAGACTATATATGATACATCTAGGTGTGTTTTTTACCCAAAAGACATAAGAATGATATAGGTTTTAACAAAATCTAGCATGGAATATACTAAATTGCGTATTATATTCATTTGTACATTTGCGTTACTGCGGTGTGGTTGGAAACGAGTAACTGAACTGAAGTGCCAAGCGAGATATGGAAAAATACAAATTCTCTAAATGGGAATGGCGTCAATGAATTTTTCCAGCCATTTTGGTTTTTATGCTTTTGATATCGAACTACGATCTACATTACATTTGAATATATGAACATATAACGACTTATATTAGACAGGCATAAATTTTAAAGCTTTCGTTGTTATTGATATGAGCGGGGCGTGGAGGTATTTTTTTATGACGTAGCTTGCAAAGTTACCTCCTTTAATATTTTGTGAGGATGAAGGAGGAAATTTGATCCTCGCATTGTGATGAATACTTCAGGATGTGAAAGTGGAGTTCCAACATTGAAGGGCTCATGGGAAATGAAAATACTAAATGGTGTTAGGTCTCCTTTTACTGGGTCTTGGAGTTATACACAATTGTTAACTTTTGATATGAATGGAACGACGTCAATGTGTGAACAAGCAAATGATATTATATGTTACCGTTTAATTAATTGAAAGGTTCATACCACTTGTATGAAGTAGTCATTTTATAATTAACTTGTTGGGATTTTTATTTTTACCAACAAAGCTAAACTATATCCTATACATTAACGAGACTTCACCATGGACTCGGTGCCTTTATTTGAAGCTTGCATTACGAGTAGCGTTCAGACACTTTTTTGC
>JAQFZG010000366.1:0-35761 GCA_034695465.1 Entomobrya nicoleti | reverse complement strand
TATATCGCATCTCGCCTACACGGTTTCCGTTTTAGTGCAAAATGGTAATACTTGATGTGTAGCTTCTGCTGTAGCTATGTGATATCAAACGTTCCACTTTCACCCAATTTTAGTTTGAGCTGATGAAAATGCCTATGTACTTTGCAAAAATTCTTCATTTAAAGCGTTTAAAAAATATACGAGCAACTAATGTAGACTGACACAATTATAATCTTAGTCCGCGACGAAATACGAAATTACACTAGAAATTCATTAAATTTTCAAGGACTTCGACCAAATTAAACGTATTTTTGTTAACTGCACATAATGCACTTCCTATTTTGAGCTCACGTTTTAGACCAACCACATAAACAATTTCTCATAAGCTCTTCTGAATAAAAAATGCGCCCATATTACTGAAATCAAAAATATACTACAATAATTTATAATGATTCATTACTTATTTCTGTTCTGACTATGTCATGTCCATGTCATCCTACTTTTCTGCTGAGTTTGTACCATTTACTTCTTATAACCATATGGACAACTTATACAAAAGTGATTATCAATAAAATTCTCAATGGTCAGTCAGTCAGAATTCTCAATGTCATCACAAATAAATTATTAAACAAATCCCAAATCAAGGCTATCTTTTTTATCGATATGATATCGATTTTACACATACATGCTTCTACGTGAACCAGGTTCAAGTGTAATAATTTGTTTCAAACTTTTTGATTAAAACTTACTCTACTCTCCATCATTTTTACGACGATGCCTTGCTGGAATTATATCCAACTCTCCTCAAAAATGACAGCAGCAGACGCATTGCTGTTGCACCAGTATCAACCACTAAATACTGCATGGAGAACTCAGAAACAGTCAAGTAATGTCACAGAGACTTTCTTGCTGGCAATGAAAACGATGAAACGATTACGAGTGCATTTTCCTTTTCCCCATATCAGCGAAATATAACTTTACTACGCAGCTTTCTCCACGAAAACTTTTACTGCAGTAGAGCAAGCAACTCAAAAACAAGTCCAAGACTAGTGGCAGCGCAACGTTCTCCGTTCTCAGCTCTGACTTCTGGAACAGTTGGAACGACACTGTTACGCTGTTATTGTTTGGTTGTTGGTAGAAGAGGAAGAAGAGATATTTAGGTGGTCTTCTCTCTCTCTTTCGCACACAGCTCTTCTAGTGACGTTGTTCACGAATTGTGATGATCATAGTCGTTGTCGTAAATGATGATTATACAACTAGACAACAACCTAAACCACAGCAGTGGAAAAAGAAAGAAAGGAAAAACAAAACTGCTGCAGCATAATATTCTTGATGATCAAGTAAAAAGGGAATTCTCTATTCTTCGTGGCATTTCTAAGGTAAAAGCCTGAATTGATGATGATTCTTGCATGAAGAAGGATAAAGAATGTTTCCTTTTAAACAATTTCCTGGTTCTTCTTCTCTCTCAGTTATGTTTGCACGGTTTCACTCGTTTCAGAGGAGTGCAATTGTGAGAGAGGGAGACAAATGACTAGAAGTGTTCCAGAACAAAGTGGAAATGGGATTAGGTCACCAGCTGAAAATGCGAAGTTAACCTGAATGTGGTGTGTTCCATGCTTCTTTCTCCTTTTTTCAGCTAGCTTCCTCCTTTTTCTTCCATAAAAGCAAGAAAATAGCAAAATTTTGCAATATAAGGCCACTTGTCAGTATGTTATATAAAAATAATAATATGTACATGTATGCGCTCGACCTCTAATGCATCTTGCCGATTCTTACCGAAAGAGAAAGAAGAACGTTTTTGGTCAAGTCAAGCCAAGTCAGAAGAGTGAGAAAACTAGAGCAAGGTTGTCAGTAGCACACGCTCCACACACATAGTAGAGGGAAAGGGTAAAACGCGAAGAAAGTATATAAAGTGACCGTAATTTTTTTGCAAATACCATTTAATGTACGAGCAGCAGTAGTCCTCCTGCAACTACCACTTCCATCACGGTTTACATATTTGTTTTACGTGCGACGTACAAAAATGGTTTCACTTTACATTCTTGTGCTGCTGGAGGAAACTCACAAGGGGCTCTCTCTCTCTAACACAATATGGATGAAACTGTGACTGTGCAAGTTAAATTACGTAGTAGTCAGTCGTAGCAACGTCGTAGTTGCTGCTGATTTGGTTGTTTTGTATCACAAAACTCCATTCTTCCAATAATTCCAACGTGTGGTAATAAATACGGATTCAGCTCTGTTCAAAACACAAGAGAACAGCAGGAGCATTCAAGAAGAAGCACGAGCACACGATGGCTTCGCGTGCTCATCGCAGCTAACTTTAGCATATGGTTTTTTATTCGTGGAACCTTAATAATCCTATCACCTTCCATATATACATACGTATAAAAGTAATCAACATAGTATACATACATACATTGGAAATGCATTATAAATGTTACATTTATAATAGCCACACATCACATGGCAAAAACGTAGCTTTAAATTCACATTCTTTAACACAGCACACACCAAAATATTAACAATCCATCCAACTGTGTATACATTCACTCATGTTTTTACACATGCCATCTTTTCATGATATTTATCCATACGCGGCCATCATCATTGTGCCTAAGATCTTGTACTTGTACCCATCCTACACCTTTTTTCTCTGTAAGAATATTTTGAATAATAAAGGAGGAACCAAGATGATGTAGGGACGCGTAGTAAAGACCATGCCTTCTCAGTGCCAGAAATCCGAGAAAAACGAAGCAAGTCATAAGATTTGTGTTTGCAACAGGAAAAGCTTTACTGTTCTTGCTTTTATCCATAGTAGTTTACAGAAAAGAAAGATAGAAAACAGTTCGCATCCGGGTGAAATCAATGCGACTTCTCTTTCGCCATTGCAAATGTACATACGTTATTTCTTGCTGCTGCTGCTGAATGCGCTGACGTCAAGCGTGGGAGTTTGGATTGTGTATGCACTGCAAAAAATAGCGTGTAAGTTCTCATGAGAGCACAATTTGATGACAATACATACATGGAAAAGGGTAAACAAAAGCAGGCGGAGCTGCAAACACGCTTCAAAGAATACTTCAAAAACTAATTCAACCTGACGTCGTCATTCTGACTGATTATAATTTCCAGGCATATATAAAATGAATGAAAAAATACAATAGTCCTTCTGCACCTCCTACTTCATTTTTCCAAAAATAACATTCCATCATCATATAATTAGATTGTTTTTATATGCCCACATTTTTTATTGAATTTATGCTATGACGGTTCATTCATATTCACTGGAAATTCATAAAAAATTGACAGTATCTACGTCACGTACGCATATGTATATAATACATATCTGAGCCAGGCATGCTGGATCTGTTGAAGGCTATCTTGTTTACATTTTATACAAGGAGAAATATTTTAATACAGCTAATTTATGTTTAAATGACTAATATGACAGAATTATTAATTATGGTTATTTGGGAGCAGCCCATAAAAATGCTCTAAGATAGATTGCGAATGTGTGCGCGATGATAAATGGGGATGGGCTAAGGCTGCTATAATCCTGATGATGACATTGTGCATAATTGCGAATTTGGAAAATCTGTTCAATGTAAAATGCACCAATAACATCAATAATGTACAACTATACAATACAACTTCTGCCTCTGATTCAAGAGAAGTCAACAACAACAAAACAGCTTTGACAGTAACATCTTGTCATTTGTACACTCAAACCGTTGGAAGGCACTCCTGAAATACGCAGCGTAACAGTTGAGTTAGCGTTTTGTTGTGAAATCATCAATTTCAGCAGAAGTTTGTGATGATGGGTGAGTGCAGCATATGCACATATTTATGTGTAGCATAATGAGTACAGCATAAGTACAGTATCTGTCATTATCATTCTGTGCCACATGATCACTATGAGCAAGAATAAATTCAAAACTCAACAAAAACGGAGTGTGGTTATATTTGTGATGTCGATGTGACTAACGATTGCACACGATGATAACACTGACGATGAGACAGCAATATAGCGAAAGAAACTTCGCGATTTCTTGCGCTCTTTAAAAAAACATATTGCATCATAATCTAAAGCAGGTTTTATATGTGTACCTACATACTTTTATCTACAAGGAAAAACATACGAAACTAAATCATCAACCATCCTGTTCACATAATGTTTGTCCATCGTCTTTGTCTATATAGTTTGAAGACGACTTACAAAACAACACATCATACGATTAGATTAAATACCCCCTCATTTTTAATACTTTGGCAAAAACTTGCGCATAATAGCAATCATCATCGTTTTTACCATCATTAGTAGCACCATAAAAGCTCACAACTCAAAAATCCAATAACCAATACTTATAATCCAAAATGGCAAAACTTCAATATATTACACTTCTTGTCAAGTTATTAGGATTGTACGTCTTTCTGAGAAAAAAAGAGATGGTTTTGGAGAGGTGTATGTATGTGTAGCAGCGTAATATCAAAGTGAATGTAGCAAAGAAATGCTATTTAGGGTACAATAACAAAAGCTCGCACATTATATTCGTATTATTTCTCGACTACTTGTACAATGATAACCATGTCATATATTCGTACAGCTAGCCTCTCACTCACTAAAACGAATTGAACACGGGTAGAGTAGAGAATGAACATGACTAAAGCATACACGGTACACTCACTTCATATCAGCAAATTTTCTGCACGAAACTTCTTCCTTTCCTTCTTGTCATGCTAAAGTTGAATAATACACACTACACTTTTGCATGGCTATTATATCAAAGAAGTAGCATGAAATGGCTCGTGTACGTGGAAGTGTACATGAGTACATACATAATTCATTTTTTGTACACATGTAACCTTATGCTACGCTGAATATGCTGTATAGCAGTGTTTTTGTGTGAATCCTATTATTACTCTACTGCGAAGTAAAATGTTTAGGTTGTTGATGTTGGAAAGGAGGGCGGAGTTGGGAGTTTGCGAAAACCTTGAATCCATGACCTTGCTAAAGGACAATATAGATTTTTCCATTACTTCTGCCGCTGCAGCAGGAGGTCTGTGGTATTGCTGGTAGAAGCAGCAGCGTGTGGCAATATGACGATGTCTTTTGCCCATATTATCATCTCAATGTCCACAGAATGGGTAAATGCTACACATAAAGCAATATTCTTGTTTCCATTTCCCTCGGCTCCATCGCATTTTTTAACCTACTAAACAATTCTACTTTGTAAGTATTTACGTTCATTTAGGGATTTAACTACAAATGCAAACAGTAGCAATGCGATAGCCCCTTTTTCTCATCTAATGCATCAGCATAAGTAATACCGACAAAACTGCAACTTCATTAAAAATAATGTCAAACTGAACCGAAAATGACAAGATTTGTTTCAATTTTCTAGTTAGCTAACACTGAAGCATTAGCAAAACATGAAACTAAAATGTAATGTAAACTTTTATCACGTACTACAAACATACCTACCCAGGTTCGTGTTGTTTCAATGTCTCAGGAAGGAATTCGATATTCCAATTTCAATATTTCATTTCATAATAATATGACGTATATTCTAATAATAATTCACGATGAAGATACCCCTCTCCCGCCAAAGTTTTCTGGAAGTACCATCAATAGAGAGCGAAACGTAACAAAACCCCATTAGGTTGGCACAAGGTCTTGAAAGGACAAGGGGAACGCTCAAACCCAATAGATGATAGAATGTTCAATGATTAGGAAAGAACTTCAAATCTCAGCTATTCTCTTTGCAGTATCTTTACCATGTGTTTGGGTTTTAAAAAAACCTCGCTAAATTCCATACGGTAACCTGACATACCAACAGTACAAAAAGTAATAAAGCAAAAAATGACGATGACATGAAGTAGCAAGAAAAACAGCTACTTCAAAAAAGGATTATGATTACATATATATGACCATATTACACATGCGCTGCTCAATGAAGTCCAGGAATTTTAAAAAGGATCATCATGATCATATTGTGTACATTAATCCTGGTAGAAAGTGCCTTTTAGCAATTCATACAACTCTCTCACTCAACTAAGCTTGAGTTCTGCTAAGAGTCCTTTTCTCTTCTGCTTTTTACTTTAACAGTGTCAGCCAGATCGTCGAATTAAAAATATAATAGGGTTAACAAATGTCATTATCATAATATATAATGCCTAACACTTAATGAGCACAATTGTAGAAAAGCTTTCCTGCTTAAGAATTCCACATTATCATTCTTTTCAAAGATTTTGACTTGAATTCTAAGGGTGAAATACTGAAGTGCTTCCTGAAATAAATGTTTTACATAAACCTACAATAATATTCCCTTACTTTAATCCTTTCCTCCATTCATTCGGAATGGTATTGCGAAATTCACCATTCTGGGAGAAAAAGCAAGGTCGATCATGTAACAAAAAAAACATCAAAACGCGAGGGACCATAATGTATGTGAATACAGCCAGGTTATTCTTTCGTCTCTCATCAGAAACAGCTCTCATCCCCACAAAACATTCATACATTTTTCATTCTGCTGTTACTACCAACTTCACCAAAAATTACAGGTATGCAAGGTGTGCTGAGAAAATAATCATAATAATATTCCATACATTCCATCAAGTCGTATTATAATAATTGCAGCAGGAAAAATGTGTATTTTTTAGGATTATTGAATGTGCATATTGCATTGCAATTCAACAAAACAACCAGCATTGCTACAAAACTCTAGAACTTGAAGTTGCTCAACAACTCTTTTACCTCCACTTAATTTTTAAAATGAAATTCTGGTAAAGGTTGACTGTAGGACATTCCAAAATGCAGCAGTAACAAAAACATTGGACATATATATAACATGATCCCCAATATCCACAGCAAAGTTCATATTTAATAGCTTGCAAAAACTACGTCGCTTGCAAATTGTAAGGGTACCTACACGCACGACATGTTATGGATTATTATATTATCACCACGAAGAAGGAAAGTTCTACGCTCTACTACAAGGTTGCAAAAATGCAATGCAACACAAAATTGTATACATTATTGGATATTGGATCATTTTTTTACATATATTATATATCTGTATTCTGTATATCCATGAAAGTCGCTCTCTTCTTATATTTTTCTTTTCTTGTCCCCGTGCTCAAAAGCCTACACACAAAATTGCTTTTTCAACAACAGCTGTATATACTTTGTTCTCGAAGTTGTGCCATTTTCGTGCATTATCAACATCATGACAGCGCTGCACCCTGCAAAAATACAACACACCAGCAGCACCAGCTAAATAAAAAATGCTTTACACGGTAAATACAATACAATGCAACAAACATAAAAACACAGAACCAGGGGAGAGAAGCGACTTGACAGTATCGTTTGTTGGATTTCTTCGTTTTACTTATTGCCAATGCATTCAAGGAGAGATGACAGCGGGTGCATGACACTGCAAACACCAACGCTATAAACATCAATCCGAAATTCGCAATATTCTCAACAGCCATGTATTTCTAGAACTATGCATGTATATAGGCTATATAGTACATCAGTACTTTTCGGAGAACTAAACCAATAATAGAACCATTTACGTCATATGATTTGGAGATGTTGTGTATTGCAAACTTGCACTGCTTTTGTGATATGATAAGTAGCTATTATTTACAGCGCCATATGGCCTTTTTTATTCCAGAGGAGTGAAGTATCATATTACTCTAACAAGCTTAATATAGCACATATGTTTGCTTGTTCTTTTTAACAACATTAGGAAAAACGTCAATTTAAGCGATCATTTACGCTAATTATAAAAATGAAGCATTCATGAGTACAAGACTCTGTGCTAATTTTTATATATTTGATTAAACTACGTTTGCCACCGAAAAGAACAACAGCTGCAATGCAATCACTGCAATTTAGTATTTTTTTTTTCAAGGAACCAGTTCACACATAAAATTATGCAAACTTGTTCGCTTTCTTATATCTTTAGAAGAGATGCAGTTTTATGTTTTCTTTGTGCCTTTGCATGCACAATTGAGTGCATTGCATTTTGCATTCACAAGTTTTCTAAAGTGCATTCACCCTTCCTCATTTTCTTTCACGTTTATCATTCTGTACATTAAACTCTAACAATAGAAGCGTGTACTTCTATACTAATCCAACTATTCAGTCAACCACCATACATACTATTCAGCTTTTCTTTTTACTTGTACAACACCGCCAATACAATAAAAACTCAAACTGTGCAGAAAGTCGAGAGAGTGAGAGAGAGCACATCAACATCAACATCCCAACAACACCAGAGCTCTCGTAGCACAACATACAACACCATGAACACAATCATGCATCCGCCCGATGATGATAGCTCGTACGAGATGATGTAACGAAATGCAAACTGCGCATTACCCGCTTGTAACTACTTACTTATGTTGTTGTCCTCACAAGAGTTCATCTCTCTCTCCTTCTGTATGCATCATGATGCATCACAATTTTTTCTATTTCAAGCACTGTGGTCGTGGTCAAATATTGCAAAAAAAATTGTTGATGATGACCAGCTTGTTCTGATTGGCGATTTATCCCTCCACACGAGCTATAAGATGCAAAAGCAAGAAGCCACATGACTTCTCAGTTTCTCAAAATCAATAGAATATCCCACTTTCTCCACTCTCAATCATTATCATTTTTGACTATCATGCTGATCTTGTAATGGTGCAGTGGAATTGTAATCATTTTAAAATAATTTGAGGACGTCATATAAACAATCATATTCATATAAGCTTCACACTGTTATGCTCAAATGAAAAAATATGCACTAATTTAATATTTCATTTAATCATTTGTTTTTAATCTTATCTAAGTCATTTCCTCCTCCGCACTCGAATGTATCACAAAACTCATGCGCAAAATATTTTTTAAAGGGCACAGGTGTGACTGCTACTCGCATAATGATTCTCTGGAGAAACGAGCATAAATTGCACAAAAGAGATAGTATGCTTTGCTCGTTCATGACCAGAAGAACCAGATGCAGCCCAGATAATTCCAGATCTATTTTTGGATTCTCTCATAATATATTATAGTTTCATATACCATTTAAGCATAATAGTAATAACTCACATCAAAACAAGCGTGTATTCTTCGTCCGTAGCATCATTCTTTTCTTTTTGACAAATACACAACTCCATCATCATGCTACGCCACCACACCACACACAGAGTATTATTTTATTTTATTAGCTACGATCGCTCGTGTACATAAACTCAAATCTAAAAAATGTAAAAAACACCGAGCAATCAACTAAGAAAATCTAGTTAAAACTAGTAAGCCATTCTCTTGCCTCTAGCGCAAGTTATTCTACTCTGGGTATAGTAGCATGCTTATACTTTTACATACTATGATCAAAAACTAAGTTTGTAGTGATAGAACATGCACATTGTACACTACCAACTACCCAATTCAACTTCAACCACTTTGTGAGGTATGGAAAGTTGAAGTTTGGGAGTTGGGAGAGTGCAATTTTTTTGCAGAGTACAAGAGCTGGTTGGTATGGTTGATGAACCATTGGACCATTCTTTCCCTCTCCCTACTAGATGCTAGAGTCCGTGTCCTCCACCAACACCACAAATATCTTATTTAACCTCGTGGAAAAAACAACCTGAACTTTTTTTAGTGCTGCATGAAACAAATATCATTGCGCTACTTTACCTGCTGCACCAAGAAAAGTTTTCTTGCTGCATGAATGTTCACATAATCACATATCTTGATTTTTTTACATTCCATTCAAGTTCTTACCTTACTTTGAGTCTCTACCCATTATTACCATTATTATTGCCATCATCAATATCAGGAATAGTCTAAAAGGTAAGCCAGTAAAGGGTGAGAAAGTACTGAGGTTTTATGAATACAGTATGAAAGTGTGGGTGCAAGCCTGCAGCAATGAAATAAAAACCAATAGGGCATGTCATTTACCTAGATGTACATAAAGTTTATCCTAAAATTCGGCATGAACTTTCATTTCAATTCTAAGAATCCATTTCACAACATATCATCATCATCATATCCCAAAGATCTATGTACTTCAATCGAATTCAAATATGCTGTCGTAATAAGCATTTCAACACTTTTTATTTTACATTTGACTACTATTTTTTCTTGCTCTTCACGTTCACAACGAAAAAAAGGCTTAAAAGTCAGAGTGTAATGCCAGAAGGTGAGCTTTAGTGAGATGAACTTTACCTCTTTATCATCGTCACATCATCAAAAAAATCCTCCTGTCATGCATAAAATACTTCTATAAGACATATATTTACAGTATGCATATTGTACTTCATGTAATATCCATCATCCATCACTATCGCCCAAAAACATGCATCTTATGCATAAATTCTCCACTTATTTCTCTCTCTCCTTTCCTTAATTTGATCACAAATAATGGCTTGGAAAATTCAACAAGCAATAATGCCGCAGAACACCATGATCAACAAAAGCAGCACATCACATCATCTTCACACCTTCATCAACTTTATACACACAACAAGTTAAGCAAGTCAATTTATTACACGGATGCAGTAAATTATTGCAATGAGGACTGAGAAAAAATTATGGGATGGATGATGGTATATAGTTTTCGACCTTAGCGCTAGCTGAGTGAAGAAGAAATGATGATACTTCTGAAAATGACTTTGTAAGCCGTGTGCTAAGTGTGGTATTGTGAGTAAGCATAAAAATTTATTGAACACGCTAACCAACCCAACACACACGTTGCATGTACACCTGACGATTCTCTGGTTTTGCAGAAAATAATAATAAGTACATCCGATAGATTACACATTTTTCGCACATAAACGATACGATTCTACCGAAATGATACCACGACATTTACACATGCATTATGATGACTCAAGCTAATAAATATGTACTTATATCGTAACTCTGGTTAATATTCTAATGACGAGGCTGAGAAAAATAGCGTATCATAAAACATGCTAATCGGGGTAACAAGCCATATGCCATGTCATGGTCATCTCTTCTCTCCTTACTCTCAGTTGTTTTTTATTACACGTAAATTGCTAGCTTCTGGCAGCAGCAGCAGCGTTTTCTATTTCGACAATCATTTTCTCTCGTAAGACATACAAATGTAAGTGCGTAGTTGTATGTAGTTGTTTGCAAATTCACTTTTTCAATGCTTAATAATACCTGTTTTATATTATATTCATATTTTTCTCTTAAGTGTATACTTATATATATACATGCCGTCAATCGCACCTGCAGCACAAGTTTATGCACAAGTAGAATTGTTTTTTAATGTTTGCTTTAAAACAGCCTAATAATTATTCTTGCCTACATGAACGACGACCATCGCCATCCATGAATTTACAAACATTGTCTTTGTTTTCATCGTCGAAGCTTTAGCATTAAGCTGAACCCAAAACTTGTTTTCCCTTCACCGTTTAAGAACCTTTGATCTTTTACTAGTTTTCCTTTGTTTTGTACTAGTAACCAATTTTTGAATGTAAAATATACGAAAGGAACAAGAAAAAATTAAAACCTCTTTTTGCCTTACATGCTATCCTCGCAACCCTTTGATACGACGGCGTAGTTAACTTTGAAAAAAAAGAAAAAGAGAGAGCCCTCAAAACTTTTACTTCCTTTTTTCAACATACATGACATGGCCTTACTTGACTTGACATCCTTTTTGTTTACCTGATTATCATATCATATACCAGTGTTTAATGTAAGGTAACAAAACAAGTACACACGTTTTCAAACAGTGTCATAATGTGTGGAGAAAACAGATCTTTGCTACCGCCACCAGCTAACCAACCTACCACCACCACCCACCAAAACCAACGCCCAATTAAAATGTGCGATCTTAATTAAAGGCCACGAACGGAGAATTAAATGATGTATTTTTTCTTTCTCCTTCGGCGATTCCAGTTTTCATCACCATTGTACAATTCTTGGATGCATTTCAGCTAGTTTACGCAAAAGCATTACGTATTAATGCCAAAACATGTTCAAGATTGCATATATTTAAACCCATACTGTATGCTTGTATTATAAATTTTTTTCTACCAGGGATTTAGACTATATTTAATTTGATTACTTTCCCTCATCTGCTTTCTTTCAATCAAATGATTTACGTCATGCAGTCTCAATTAAAATGATATATTGAGTATTTTATTATGGAACGAAATGTGATTCCATATAAGAACTACTACTGCACTGCATAGAAGTGATGATGGAGAAAGACCAGTGCAGTGCAAAAGATTCCAATGCATATGCATACTTTCTCGTACACCATAATTTTTTTTACTGCGTTTCATTTTTGCTTGTTTCCTTTTCCACCACGTCAAGCTAACGTGCGCCACACGATCATCATCGTGTTTTTCTATGCAGCTGTACGGAACAATACAAATACAACATGACGTTGGTGGTGGGTGATGAAAGAGAACACTTCTGTCGTTGTATGTACAGATGGATGATGATCGTCGGACGCAAACGCAAAACTCGGATTTCTTAGCTCATTCATAACAAGCTTTCGGAGTTTAGCGTACGAAAACGAGAAAATAGTATTGTAATACGTAAAGCTAGCTACTACTGCATTGCAATTTGCCGTTGTGGTGTTGGAGGTGTTCTGTATGGAACAACATGTACGTTTGGAACCAGTCATAAAGAGGTCCATTACCTATCAACATGATCTTATCCATTATATGAGGACGCTTCTTCGACCCACTTTGCCAAAACTACGACGTAGTTTCATGTGATTTCCGTACCTACTTGCTGCGTACCTATAAATTGCGCCTGATTTTTACCAAGAATTATCGACAACATATTTTACATTATGCTGACAGGGAAATGTCAAGTAATTGCAAACTCCACATTAACATCACAGTTTTTAAATTTAAATACAGAAAAACGTTCAATGAAACCATTTAATTACACTTTTATCTGCTCTGATGAGCTCACAGATTGTTTCATGATACTGTTTGCTGATCTTGTAGTACAGTACATAACATCTTTATAATTTTCAAAAAACGTAAATTACCATGAATAAAAAGCTCCTTTCACAGTTGCAGTTGTACTTTTATAACTGTACACTTCGTTACGTTATACACCATGCATGCCTGCATTTTCAATTGAATCACGAAACAATATACATACCAACAATTGTTTTCTCATGCATTCAGCAAGGCAGTAAGATTATGAAAAGTTCAAAACTGCTGTATATTGTATAAAAAATCGATGCCCTGTGAATATCTTAGAATCTGTGAAAGCCACAAGCAATCGACTAATTCTTTCAGGTGTTGTGTTTTCTAACATAACCGTATCAAAAAAAATCCCCGAGCAATGGCATCAACAAAACTGATAAAGAAGTATACAAGTTCCTAAAATAATTCATTTTAAAAATTGTATGCGAAACATGAAGACACGCACAGTATGTTTGATGATGAAAATGCAGTATTGCCAGATTCGATGATGAAAATGGTACAAGCAACAAATGCAAAACAAGGAAAATACTTTAAACTTACATAAGTTTGTTTTGCTTCTTAATCTAATATGTGTTTTTTCCCAAGTAGTACATACATATAAACAAAAAAAATGTGTCAGTATTTACGTCATATAAAAAAGGAAATGACATTTGACATTTCACAACAAGGACAAACTAGTGTCAACTCTTTTCGCAGCTGTTGCGTTTTAGTGTGTATTGTATTGTGGAACAACTTATCACACTGTAAGATTACGGCAGTTCATATGATTTGAGTGTTCAATTTGTACCACCCATCCTATTACGCTGTAGAACGTTACTTGTAGCAAAATTTGCATCTCGTATCTTGGATTCTGTCAACAACAGCAGCCAATAATGTTCTAGGTACATTTTGTACTTTGGAAATTCGCAGAAAATATGAATAACTTTCTAAGAAAAAGATCCTGTGTAAGTCTTAGGATAAAAATGATACAATTTTCCCCGTTCCTTACATAACGTGCCATCAACATTCGATTCAATTTACAATTCGTGGAACTGATTTAATGTATGTATGTATGCATGTATGATGGACAAAATTTTCATGTAACTCAAACGTGATGATCTTTGTATTTTGCACAAAAAGTGTTGGTTGTCCTTCTGAAGCTTGTTTTTAGGCTACCCGTAGTTTTTATTAAAGTGATTGAGTATAAAGTTTCAGATCTGAGATTATAAAAATTGGCTTTGATGAACGCATCATCATCTGTCATGTGTATTGTGTATGCATGTAAACAAAACTACTATGTATGTATCTAAATATTTATGAAATCACGTATTCAAGTACCTTTTAATTTTATTTAATAATTCTGGTTACAACCCTTTCTTACTTTGAAAAATATTGTGCCCAACTCAAACTTGCACTATCATTTTAAAGAAAAAAAACTTGTTACAGGTTTGGTTACTTAATCTGAAACGTCACCACAAATCAAAATCACATCAGTAGTAATAAGAAGGCATCACCCGAAAGCAAAAAGTAGCATTTAAAAAGATTTAATGGAACATGATCACTGTCATTTTAATGAAGTTGCCAGCTGACCTGCCTTTCTGCGTATTTTTGCTAAGAGATTTTTTACGTGCTGCTTACGATTTTATAAATTGTATTACCGTAAGTCCTTTTACGCAACTTTGTCTGTTAGCTTATTTGTACTGCATAATGAAACATACCAATTAAAGTAATTCAAGTCAAGTTCACCATTCATAGCATTTTTATCCGTACTTGCCCTTTTTTGAAGCAAGGGAGAAGTTTTAAAAAAGTTGTTCGTTCCCATTTACTGTACGTATGAATGAATGGGATATGAATGTTTCTCTACAAAGAGTGGGATCTTCAATAACCCAAAACAACCCACTCAGCAAATTGCTATTGTACATTTAAGGATAAATGCCTATCCAACTACTTTATTTCGCTCCGTGAATTTTAAGTAGTGGACTCTGAGTTCTTACACTTGTGTTTTTACTTGATTAGTGATACAGTGATACGCACACACAGATCCTTCGCCATCTTATGTGTAAATACTGAATCTGATTGAGAATCCGCAAAAACTCATGTGCGTAACGAGTATGGAGTATGTAACAAAAACCAACCATATCAAATGTGTAAAAAATAGTTTGCATGAATATATTATGCACAAACAAGCTTTTTATATCTACATTTTCAATAATCCCATTCAGTCCAACTCAAAGTTGGGCAACCGTAAGAGTTTACGAAATAACTGGTGCGTCTTCGAGTTGTCAAACATCAGAAAACATGTTTTCGCAACAAAACTGACGAGTAAACACAACACCATCTGCATCTCCCGTTTCATTATGCATTTCTCATAGCCCAAGAAACCTTTCCCTTCTGCAACACCAATGTCAGCAATACTAGAAATAGTTTTAACAAAAAAAATCCAACTTACTTAATCCATCGCGTCATAGGAAGTAGAGAAAAAGCCCAGCATCCATTAAATGGGTTCTATATGCACTTTTGCCTTTCCCTCAGTTTACTTTCCCCAAAATTAGTAATTTTATCCATTATGGAAATGGAGCTCGTATCTTAAACGATGACGACAATATGCAATCAATAGAACACAACGAGTCACATACTAGCAAGGTGGTTGCTCCTTTTGTATTTCCACTATCAAACGCTTCTCTTTCTTCTGTTGCTGTTCTCTGCGTCCTTGCACTAACCTTCTCTTCATCGTGCTTAATGGTGATGATGTCAACAACGTGTATTTTGTAAGCATTGCAATGCTTTTTTCTCTATATTTTTTCCATGTCGTCATTACTCTGACCTTCAGCAGTGTATAAAATCTTTTGTGTTTGAAATAGGTACTTCTTTCTGGATTGCTGTGCCACTGGTTAGGTGTGTTCAAATAATCACATTCCAATTGGAAGTGCCTTGCTAAATCAATCCGATTATTTTAGATATTTGATTTCCTTGAATTTAAATTGACAAAACAGATATCTCTTGCACTTAAAGAATGGTTTAGTTAAACATAAAACGAAATAGTAAAGTGCAGCTGGGAACACCAAAACAGCTCCTATCCTCAGAAATGCAATTGACTGCGTAATTTTGAAAATAAAAACAATGAGGAGAAGAATGAGCAGGGGGAATTTCCCAAGATAAAGCCAAAAAAAATACAGAAACTGATTTCCCTTCCTATTTCTCTCCCGTTTCCCCAGCGGTAACAAGAGATCCTAGTGGCACAGCTTGAAGGATATTTCATCAGGGTGAAAGATGGAATGAAGATGAAACAAACAGCGTTTGCCAGAGAGATACAAAGGAATAGAACGCGTGGTACAATTTGGTGAACCTTGGCAGTCTTAATAGTGGGCATCAGCATTGAAATATATACATACAAACATACGCGTACCAAGAAACTGCGTCGTATTAAAACCTGGACACTGTTATTAATATTATAAACATCGCTTGTTATCATGATGTATGCTTGCATTACGTAAATAGTAGTGGATAGCCAGAGAGCTGCTACCACCGTCACCAGATCATCAAGAAAAATCATAATTCGCATATGTATATACATTAAATTCAACAAAGGATCAAGGCAATATGGGAGGAGGATTATGAGTATATAAAATGTCTATTATACTTCAACGTGAATTTATTCTTTTAGTTTATATGTATGTACCTTATTTGCCAATAATAATATCAACTCATCACTACACATAATTCGCACAACGCCATATCGCAGATAGCAGAGAGAGAGAGAGAGAGTGAGAGTAGCGTCGTGGCACGGTAAGAGCAATGAGCTTGAAGCTCCAAAACAACACAAAAAAATGTTCAAAGTCGTGATATTACGTTTCAGCTTCTACCAACAAGCGACCAGATTCCCCCATAATTCCAAATCCAAGTAGTATTTACTTGTTGTGATGTAACATTAACATTACTTATCCCAACTTTTTAAAATACCTATTTTCTATCCTTTTTCCTTGTCTTCTGTACTTTAAACATTATTGTTTGTAAAAAGAAAGGGCGGGATAGCATGGCTATTCCTTTCCACGTATAATTTAATGTACTTTTTTTATGTTTCAAAATCCCAAAGGACAAGTAAATGACATGTTCCTGTTACTGCTATTAATGTGGGGTTGTTCGATTCACGAGAATATTATACTGACGGGTGGAAGATAAAAGAACACAAGGACGCGTTGCATCAAGATGGCAGACACTAAAAGACAGAGAGATCATTATTGTAGCGAATTATTTTGAAAACATCAATTGTGTCACAGAAAAACAAACATTGCCAGTTTCTCTTTGCCTGCTTGACACGCAGTTGACGCAGTACATAATAATATGAATTGTGAAACGAGTCCAGCCTCATAAAAAGCATCGCAGTTTTGTTTTCATTGTCGTTTTGTTTTGTACATTCATAATAATACAATACGATTTCCTGTACAAAATGCATTTTATTCAATTTAGACAAGCAAATCCAGAAAATATGTACATGTCTGTCTACTAACAATAGGTTGCTGCTTTGCATTATTAGAGGCGGCATAACTCTTGTGGGGGGAAAATACACTCGCATTCTTTAAAAAATATTAAACAACAGAAGTTATATTTGCTCTTTGCACATTATTATGACACGACTCGCGGATATTTTCTTTGCTAAACAATGGAATATTACCAGTACTCAAACAATTTAAGCCACACAAGATCATGGTCATCCCATACCATCATTAAGCCAAAGTTACAAGCAACATAAGGCAATCTTAAGTGACGCGTTGGGTGTCAAGCTCTCCAATATTGGTTAAACATGAGTCATGTACGTTTTATGTTCTTATTTCAGTTCCTCACAAGCAAAAAATCATGCTTGTGCTAATAAAACCCAAACCTATAAACAAGTCAGTGTAAGAAATAAGAGGCCGAATAGGCATACAAGGAAACTGACAAATACAGCGACAGATGCACTTGTTTTGCTTTTTGCAAGGGGGTTTTGTGCATAATGTTATGCGTCATACACGCAGCACGCATATATTCATGCTTCATTTATGCACATCTACTTTTTATGAGGGCGAATATTTTTTTTCAAACAACAACAACAACTCGATTTGATGATGATGAATATTATGATATTGCAAAACTGTAGAGAAAGGAACATTTTCTCGTCTCTTTGAGAAGTTTTAATGGTGATTGCTTTTGTTATATGATAGGATATACGTAAACAAAATGCAAAATCGAAATGAAGAAACCAAACAGGATTTGAAAAATAATCCTGACTCTGACAATCCCTACAGAACTTCGACGAATACTGTATCTTGAAGATACAAAGATCGTATATCTTGATTTTGCAAAAGTCTTCATGATGAACTCAAACTCCTTGGAAGACGTGCAAACAGCATGTTCATCTACAATTTATTGCGTTTTTTCTCTTAAACAATCAGATTTTAAACATTTTTTTATGTGCATCCCTTCAAGGGATAAATGTAAATGCATCATTGAACGCATATTACTTTAAGTCAAGTTCTAGTTGATCAAGATTGTTCATTAACTAGTGAAAACAAGTGAGAGTTGGCCTCGTTCTCACCTCAATAATCCAATGTCAATGTTTTTATTCAACATCCATGCATAATAAAATACATACTACAAAAAGTAGTACTGCTTGTGAGAAATAAGCATGTTGTCGTAGATTTTACGTTGTATGATTTTTTAGAGTTTGACGGTTTGTCAAATTACTGAATATTGACCTTTAAGGTCTCGTAAGTATAATAATGCTCTTTTTTATTCGTTTGCTCTTTCCAGAGCTTTAGATTATTGCTGATGCAAGGGGAAGAGAATACTTTGCTGTGTGTAAGATTCTCTAGACGCATGGTATGGTGCAATGCTTGACTTAAGTTTCTTTACTGGATTATATCCGTGTACTTAATTTTAATTAATATCGTTGACGCAACAAGTGTGTATTTTAAGGTTCATCTTGAACATTCTAGACAAATAAATATTAGTGACAATCTAGAAATAATCTCTTGGCTTTTTCTGTCTTTGAATTTTTTTGTCTTTGACTACTTACTTATTTTACTCATTCATGATACCACTGTCATCATAAGTAACCAAAGTCGTAGTCATAATGGAATTACTCTGCGTACACAAGTAGGGGTAATCTGGAGAAACGATTTTCCTATAAGGAAATACATTTACAAAATACATCGAAATACGAATGTTCAAGAAGAATCTTCAAATACTCACTAGTTGCGTGAGCCCAATTACCTAAAAGCAAGTACACACACGGACATAATCCAGAAAGGAAACCTAAGTTAACAATCTTAAGTAATAATATCTCACGCATTGTACATCGAGTTTACATCATGCATCTAGAAAATCCTGCGCACTATTTACAAACTACTTACGCACAACAAAATGTACTCTTCCTCTTGCGTCAGCAATAATCTAATGCTCTGGAAAGAGCAAAAGAATAAAAAAGAACATTATAATGACAACATACGAGACCTCAAAAAGGTCAATATTCATTATTTTGACAAAACATCAAACTCGAGACATGACAAAATCTTGCAAAACGTAAAATCGACCAAAAATCTATGCTTACTCATACATTCATCACAAACAGTACATTCATTTTTGTGTATTTATTATGTAGTATACATTTTAGGGTCTATCTTTGGGGGCAATACTCAGGGCAGGGTATAAATAATATTCATAATAATTCATAATCCAAATGGCTATTTTTCCGGATTAATTTTGGCATAAAGGGTTTCATAGTTTCATATATGTTTGACAACAAAGATAATGAATATTTTCATAAAATTCCGTACTAAATCAATAATGTAAACACTGAATAGGTGATTCATGACATGACCACGAAAATAGTTTGAAATCAGAATCAGAAATTTTCTGCGCTGATTCACTATTACAAACTTATGGTACGCTTTCTTTCTATTACGTAAGCGGATTTGCCTTCACCGAGAGAAAAGTTTACTGACTCCTCTACCCGCGCTCAAAGTAACTTGATACACAAATACAATGATGATTGCATTGTTGCAAAAAATGCCATTCTTAAGCATATTGCAATACTGGAGGGAAAATCTTGGCATTGTTAAAGAACTATATAAACGAGTATAATCTTTGATGTATTGAAGATAGTGAATGAAAAGAAATGGGTTTTTAAAATCTGGTTTTACACTCACGAGGACAAGACATGAAAAAGAAGGGTAGAGGACAATAACCATATCGAGAGATGAAAATGACTAAACAGCAAAGTACTAAATGCAAATTCAAAATCCGCACTCCATATTCATCATTTTGCAACTTGCAGCACAACTCACGGGTAAGTTCACCGCACCAACCAAGGTGAAATCGGAATTTCCCATTATACCATGACATCCTCAACACCGACAACAATACTCCTAGCGCTTAGTCAACAATATTCCTGATATGTTTATGTATTTACTGTGAACGTTTAAACATTCTCGTTTAACTATCTAGCAGCAATGTAGACCGCAAACAGATACATCACATTTTGCATGAAAAATAAAATAAAATTCTTTATAGTGGTTCTACACAAGCAAACGCTGGACAGGTTTTGAGCAGATAGTATAGCACTATAGTTAAGTTAAAACGTTAAATGGCCTGCAGGCAGAAAAATTCTTGTGTCTTGCGCTTGTGAGTGTGTGACAACTATTCCAATTCCAAAACTCAGAGAAGGAATCAACAACGAAAAAGTAGTACATGTATATATTATGTGATATGGAAGCAGAGCTATTTGAGATGTGCAGAGTGTAGATGTGTACATAATCACAGCGATTGCTTCCAACTCCAACATTAGTGCTTTTACATGTCATGAAACTTGGTAACATTTTTTTATAACTTCTCGTCGCATTCATTACCTACTTTTAAACGATTTTTCATTGCAACATTTATCATTGGCTACAACTTTGAAACTGAAAGGTCATGGTCATTATGATAGCACATCAGTTACCCTTTCAATGGCAATTGGCAATGCATAAATGAATCAAATTTGAATTATGCTCTTGATATTTAAATTAAATAAAAAACATTTCGAAATATCTGAATCGTGTTTTAATAATATTTATGTAAATCGGTTTCATCAACATATTGTATGCGTACTTTAGTACATATACAGTCACTGTTTTTCATGTGGGCAGATCTGATTATTCAGAAGCTCAAACGAAAAAATAAGAGAAATGAGCAGAACTAATAACCTTCCATTTAAATAAATTGTATACTTAAAAAACGTACTGACTATATTGGATACAAAAATGATCATTCATAGATCATTCAAAATAATATCATGATCTTCTGAGAATCATGGCAGTCCGCCTGTCCAGATAATTTTATGCATGTACAGTTTAATTTAATAAAATTCACATGTCCGTCGTTTCCAGAAAAAAACTGTCTACGTATGAAGTCAAGCCGAAGGTAAACCCGCCATTTAAAAAAGAGATGTGATTGAACTAACTTCAACATAAAAGAATGTCATGTCATTCAATGTGAACAAGAATCAGCCAGCGAACACTGAGTTTATCTCGTTGCAAAGTGAAGAAGAAGAATGAAAAATGCTTAAAATCCTTGCCTTGACATTAGCATCACTTGTGATTTCATAATCATAAACTTGCTTTCAAGCTTAGATTGCATTCACTCCTTTATTCTGCAAACTTTTGGGCCAGGTACTCCAGCCCATACATGGAAAACGCCACCCCTTTCTATTGTAATAACCAACATAGGTAATTAAACTCTTTCCACAGTATAATATGTACTAACAACAAAACATTTATTGTTGCTGACCTGTATGTTTAATACATTTTTGCATACTCTTTTGAAACGATTGCTGTTAAAAAAATCCCCTCCCTATCTAGACAGCGAATAGCTTATAATTCATATGGCAAGTTATGTATCCGGCTCGGTTGGAAATTTAGCATACACAAAAAATAAATAGTGTGCATTTTTTTGCTTCAGCTTTGCAAAAATTCTTTGTTGGATACAACAGCAAAAAGTACTATAAGTACACGAAAAGAGAAATTAATATATATTATCATTTATGTTTACTCATATTACAATACTTAAACATAGCCTAATCTTATGTTTCAATATGGGCATTGTACGGAGATGGTGATGGTGACGTCTGACGTCAACCGGTTCAAGTCATTTCAGCCTTCATATATACTACCACTACTACCAGTATAATTTTAAGCTATTCGCGACCAGGTACCAAGTCATTTAAAAAACAAAAGAAAGCTACTGTGACAAATGGACAATGGACAACCAAATTAAACGAGGGCCGCTATTAAAATTGTCGCTCACAATCGCATCGCAATGATGACGCCAGAGATTCGCGTTATAATTTTGCAGTGATATTATTTCTTCATTTTTACACTCATGATTATCGTAAACATCATGCAGCATAGCATAACTTACCATCATATCATGATCAATCATTTACTACTCAACAAGCTGGCCAAAAGTAAAAACTGGAGCACATCAGCGCATTACAGTGTTCATTTACTCATACTATACGATTTCATCTTGCATTAGCCATTGCACTAACCATGAACCCACATTCCAATCAAGCCCTTCCTCAACATATTATAATACAACTTTGGTTTCTTGCGTTGGTTAAGAGGTTTATCTCTAATGAATTTTATCGCCTACAACTAAAAATTAATATCTAAATCAATAAAAATATCAACATCAGCGTTCATAAGATCA
This sequence comes from Entomobrya nicoleti, assembly GCA_034695465.1. NCBI lineage: Eukaryota > Metazoa > Arthropoda > Collembola > Entomobryomorpha > Entomobryidae > Entomobrya > Entomobrya nicoleti. The sequence continues at coordinate 13,114 of JAQFZG010000366.1, read as the reverse complement.
ATGCTATATAGGTATGTGACAGGTAAAATACGGAATGGCATATATGCATGCATGATCATATTATCATGGTCATAGTATATCCATTGCAGATGGTGAAATTAGAATTATAATCTATGATCTCATCTATAATATTACTTGTTCACCTTGTTCACAAGAAGTGATGTCGATGTCGAACCATAATCAAATCAATAATCGAAATGCATATGTCATAGTCATGATTCCTCTATTAAATATCATATCATCAATCATTATTGTAAAGTCTCAGCTGCATGGTCAAACAATTGACCCAGTCAATAGCAAGTCTAGAGTTAATGGTCAGTCTGACTGCACATGAAGATGCAATTGAATTGCCCTTGTTGTTTAGACATCAAATCATATAAATTGAAACGAAGCAGACGGGCTTCCAATATATAACTGTTTTAATTAACAGTTTTAAGTACCAGTACCACCAAGCTGTGTGCGGAACAGAACAGAACGGTCAACTTACATTTCCTTGTACTTTTCATTTTTACATACAAAATATATGCATTAATATCTTCATAAGGATGAACGCTGGTGGAAAAACCGCAGTAACCTGGTAACGTAGTTACCGGGAAGCTCTCGCCGAAATGTCCCCCAAAAAAATTTACTGCCCAATTTGAGAAGTTTTTGTAGCAAAAAATGTATTTCAAACTTCCCGATGATATTTTTTCTCAAAAATTGTGAACATTTGGGATTCCCGGTGAAAAAATCCTGAAAATTGCCTCGAAAAATCGTATTTTTGGGGCAAAAATGCTTTATAATAAGCTTTTTGATTAAAATTTTCCCAATTTTTCCCTATCGGGAAGAATTTTTTTTACCGGGAAGTTTTTTTTTTGATTTTTTGCGTTACCAGGATGCTCGGCGGTTTTTCCATCAGCGAGGATGAAGCAAACTTTTTGATATTTTTAAAACAGTTAGTTAATGTTGATGTTCATTGAATCACTCTTGCTGTCAAAGATGAATGAATGAAACCAAACCAAGCTTAAAAGTATCCATGAATTCGACATGTTTACAAACAAAACATTTAAAGGTTTAAGCAGTTCTAAATGTCAGTACTGTCGAAATTCGGCCCTGTGCATTTGTGAAACAGTAATGTTTTGTTGAATCTTAAATCATACATTTTGAACCCTAAAATATATGCATGTACATACACATACATCAGTGGGATAATTGTTCCACATGGGGCGATGGACCATGACCATAGATGGCCATGCTTATCGTATAGTTTTAAACTGTTCATATTTTAGATCCCTGTTTGAAAATAATGATTGATGATCATCGTTTTCTTCATTTACATTTCATCTTAAAAGTATTACTTAATGACTTATTATCAATCACTGTTACATATCTTTAAACATTTTTTGTACGTTTCGTTCCTCAAAATACAAACGGATTCTTTTTACTTTACCACATAAATACGTTGGAATTACTGGTAAATTACAGGTACACATAAAAACAACCGTTCCGTTTTCTAATCAACAATCACGTCAGAAACAGGGACAAGAATATATTATACTGATTATCTGGTACGACAACATTCTAAAATGCAAACAAAGTATTTTTTTAAACTTTCCAATAAACTTTAATACACTATAAGTGATATTTAAATTGTGATGTCATACCAAAACACCATGAATCGGTGACGTGATGACTGATAGATAACCTTTCACGTTCAACCATTCAATTTTTAATAGCGCGAGACAGCAATGCAAGTTTGCTATCAGTTCGTCAAACAGTTGGTTTTCATCATTTCTTCAACTGCCGATTGCGAATACATTTTAGCAGCTACCTCAAATCGTATTTAGCTTTAAATCATAAAAGTTTAATTAAAATGTTAAACATTTAACTTGCTTACCTCGATCGAACTTCTTTCCCTCAGGATCAATATCCTTCACGTCGAAAATGTCCTCAAACAGTACACCTGCCATTGTTGCTCAAAACAGCACAATTAAAAGTTTAAAACACGTTATAGTTTGTTCACCACACCGAAGTAGTTACTTTCAAAAACTTTGTTTACTGTCAAAATGTTCATGCACACTACTGACAAAACACATCCACAGAAGATCAACTTTGTTTGTGTACAAAATGAAAAATGTGTTCAGCATCTGGTTCGGCGTTTGAGAAGAGCGGACCTCGAATTACCTGCGCTTTTATTTACTCAATGAGCTGATGTGAATGAATGCATGCTAGTTATGCACACAGTTTCATATGATGAAGATATTCCGTGTTCAGGTCAGTTTTACTACTGATATTATATGCTTGGCCATTGGCAGAAAAAAATACGCTTTGAAAAATGATCGAAGTCTGTTTTCAATTTTTATTTATCAAACGTGATTTGATTTTTATGCTTTCTTGATACATGTTTACTTGTTTATGCTACTTTAATTAATTAGTACACAATTCTTACAAAAAATGGTTTTCAAGAAACAAGCTAAATTTTATCCAAAATCGGCAATTTAGTCCCCAATTATTTCCAACACAATTTAACAATGTGTTTTATGTAACATGGAACACGACGATACACGAAATCATTACGGAAGTATTATTTACAAACACTGGTGTTACTTAATTTACCCTAATCAGCCAGCAGAACATTAATTATGCTCACAAACAAGCTTTCTTTCATATTTATCCAATACAACATCATAAATAAGGTACGGTACAATAAAGTCAAGAAAAGAGTGAATGAACAGTGACAACAAAAAGACTACTGTGTCAATAATAATATAATATGTAAAACTTTAACACAAATTATATAACCTAATAGCGATTCCTGAATCAACATCGAAGCTAGAAGTGAGGTATGATATGTATAAAGAACGAGAATAACAATATAAACCGGAACAAGTTTGAAAACATTATTGTGAATGGTACTGATTCTGATGTTGAGGTTGGTGGTGATACTGATAACTAGCATGTGAGTTTTTTTGGTCATACATGCTAGTTAGCATTCCTGGATTTGCACTCGTTAGAGATCCGTCAGCTCCGCGAACACCGTAAGAGAGCATCTGCTCATTTACACCTCCACCGTATGGAACCCCCATTCCATTAGGATTATTATGCTGTGCTTGCTGGTGATAAGACATAGTGTATTGTGGACCAGGATTACTCGGGGAAGTGACACTTCCAGGGTGACTCGTTACGCTAACACTGGGAATGTAGGGATTACTGTTGGCTCCCACCGGGTTCAATATATGAGAATTTTGCTGCAGGTGCTGTTGTTGCTGAATCACACTTGGATTAGGTACAATAACCGGTACTGAGGGATTCATTGTACTATGTGTTTGTAGAGAACGTGAAGGGAACGTGGGAACAGGTATAGTCAGTGGAAGTGAATGATGCAAGCCTCCTGGTACCCCACCACTACTTCCGCCGAAGTTAGGTTTTTGGTCAGGAAGTGCAGATGCATACGATGGGGTCGAGGGTTCACAGCCTTGGCCTTGAAGTGATGGTGTGGCTGAAGTTGGCGTTTGAGGTGCACTAGATGAAGTGGAAGACGAAGATGTTGCTGTGGAGGTGGGAAATACAAATGCAGTGTTCGACATAGTGCTTCTTGGAGTTTCAGCCGCGTCTTCATCCCCTTGCACGTCGGGAATAGCTGATACCACATCTTTTAAAAAATCAAATCTTTGTTCCGCCATAATACATTGTTTTCTGTGAAATGTAAAAATGGATAAACGTATTTTAAAATTAAGCACGTAAAAATTAGTACGAACTCATAATTAAGCTGTTAATTCTTGTTTTAAACCTACAAATGCGATGGAGTAAGCGTCTTTGCATTTCTTGCATGTGTGACAGACTCCGCCTTCTTCAGAAGTGATTCGACGAAAAGCTCCAGGGCCCTGGATATGATGACAGGAACAGCCTGTGCAACTTTTCCTACTTCTTCATCACTTTGCATAATTTTCTTTATCCTTGCCTGTAAAGTTAAGAATATAATGCGTTATGATATGTCAGGAATTCACTTTTTCAGAAAAATGTTTACAGTATTTTCTTTTAAACATGAACTTACAGGAGGAAACCTGGCATTATACTTCTTCTTTTTGCTTGGCATGGTCCAAGAGTTCACCAATTGACAGTCACCAGTAATTAAATCTTGTAATAATTCGGCTTCTAATACTTTCAACTAATCGGGATTGATAGAATATCCAGTATTTCAATTTTTCGTACAATGTGTTGAGTTTTAATTAAGTAGTTTTTCTTTTTCCATTCTTGATTACCTACGTCATTGATCAGCTGTCAGCTGAAAGATATAAATAAACCAAGATATTACGTAATTTCTGTTTGTTTGCATGTTCACATTCAAAAACTACAAACACCTGCATTATTGTTATCAACAGCATTTACTACTAATTATTAATCAGAATCACATGTTTAATCATAAAGCACATAACAAACATCCCAAAACAAAAGAAACGAATTACCTTATCTTCACATGTGTTTCCTTCTGTTTTACCAACCCAACCACAAAACTAACACGTACAACTTCTGCTTGTAATTTACATTCACTTTACATGTCACCCGATCCCTTTTTTTCTGTTACTTTATATCCCGACAATTAATTAGGATTTAAGGGCTTGTTTTTTTGTGAAACCTTTAATCATTTGAGAGCAAACTTAAAAAATACAAACAAAAGTCTACAAAATCAAGATGCTTTTTAACTACTCCAATTAATTAAAAAATCTCCATTAAATTCAATTTTTTGTTTACTAAAGAGATCTTGATCAAGTAGAGCAGTAAAGAAGCTTTATTTTTTAAAGATGAATAGTGCTAGCAAAGATCAAAGCTTCCTGCCAAAACGGTGTAACCTTTCTCACGTTTCGGCATCAGATGGCTAAAGAGAAGTCTTTGTATTCTTTGTGTACACTCAACACATCTCTCTTGCTGGTCATCTTTTTCCCAGAGAGCATCAGCCAGCCACAAGCTAAGCTTGCTATATACCAACACGAACGAACGACAACGACGACGGACACGGGACGACGCTTTTTTATGCATTTTTTTTATAAAAAAGCCAAGCCACAAAAAGATGCATAGGGCAGGGCAACAGTAACACTAGCAGAGAGGGAGACTGGTTCATTGAGTTGAGTGTTGAGTTTACTCTCACCACAATTCTCAAATGTACATCTTTGCTTCACACGGAAACCACTCAGGGGCTTCTTTCTATGAAGTATTTCAAACTTTAAACGAAGCTTCGGGTGGTTTTCCGTAAAGTATTGTTGTGTTGTGAGTACACAGAATCTAGAATATAGTAGAAATGAATAACATCATCATCACATGAACAAGAACACATTCATTCAACGTAGTTCAGATTCAGAAGCAAAGAAAGAAGGAAGCTTGGGTGGATGTGATGGACGAAGTAGTCTAGTTAGTTTCATTGTTCATGCCATGACGCTATGCTTCGATCTCGATCGTTGTTGTTAGACGCATGTAAACTGTAAACAGTCAAAAAGTTGAAGATGTTATAAGCTGTGCTTAAGTAGTAATCAATTAATGAACATGGCATGCGCTGCGCATGGATTTATTATTCAGCTTGAGTTGAACAATCAAAATGTTTCCATAAAGAATAAGTTTTAGTATTTTAAACAGGTTAAATATGAATATGACTAAAAAGATGAGCTGAAAATATGTAACTAACAAATGTACATATTTTACAGCATTACTGGTGGACTGTTGACGGTAACATTGCCAAATTCCAGATGAGGCTAACGTATCTGTCGATGCCCCTTAAAAATTGGACTTCATTAATAAATTCGTTATCCTGATGTGCAGTTCCTGGAGTATTAGGGAATGGACAAAAGCCGAATACTGGAATGCCAACCTCACGGATGAATCGTCCATCAGTAGCGGCAGTAAGTACATGTGGCTCACAAGTAATATTCCTATTTTTGATTTTAATAAAGATTATGTAGTTACATTTGTTCGGTTAATTAAACAAACAAATGTATTGTACGCCTCCTTACATTTCCTGGCAAGAGTTTTGTAATGCTGTCCACCAAACGTTGGACTCATTCGCTGGAGTTCTACCAGCTTCCAATGATTTGACGAAAAAGTCCACTGATACGTCACCCGGACTTGAGCCCAACCTAGCTTCGTCGGCAATGTTCAAAATCATACTTTCAGCGTCCGTAAAGTTCCAACCTGGTTCTAGCCATATTCTCATGTCGAAAGATGCCCATAGTTCATTAGGAATAATATTATCACCAGTTCCACCCTGGCAAAAAATAAATGATCAAAGTTCAGAATTTCTGCAAGGCGCAAATACCAATTATCCATTTAGTAATGTCTTTACGTACCCCAATTTGTACAAGATTGAGAGAAGTTAAATGCTCAATGGAAACATTAGCTTCCTGCATTCTTCTGTACTGTGATTCTCTGAATTCCATGAGTTTGTCAATGACCACTTGAAGTCTATGCCCGGTCGTGAATTCAGGAAGATTTGAACCATGACTTGCTTCTCCACGGACAGTGATATTAAAATCTATTGTTAAAATGTTATGATTAGCAGTTATATAAGCTAAGCTTTTATAATCTAGTAAAATCTTCTGAATTTGAAAGCATTCTTACGCCAAATTGACTTTTCAGCATATGTGACATGTACTGTGGATTCAGTGTTGGCTGGAAATCCTTCATCAATATCAATACCAACGTTGAGAGCTTTGAATTGGTCGGTTTTCACAAACGGTACGGTTCCACGAGTTGCAGCAAGTTCCTCGTCTAAAATGTTTAACAACAAATGATTTTATCTTTTAATGAATAAATACTAATTAATGAATGAAATTCTTCATCCTTTTTATATTTTACCTGGCATAATAGTGAGATGAATTGTACGTAACGGCTGGAATCCTGATTCTTTTAGCCTTCGAATAGCTTCAAGCTCCGCAACTGTCGCACTTTTCATGTCACTTGCTCCACGGGCGTAAATGTTTCCTTGTGCATCCTTATGAGCCTCGAATGGATCATAAGTCCATTTGCTCTTTAGAGCAAAGATTAAATTGGTTGTATTAAAAAAATTAGAAATGTTATTAAATAGTCATTGTTGTAGGAAAAATACAAGAAACTAACCGGGTCAGCAGCCACAACATCCATGTGAGAATTCAATAAAATACTTTTCAGTGAAGGGTCGGTTCCATTCCATGTCATCCATAGTGCAAATTTTTCAAATGGCTTACTTCCTTCCATGTCAAGGAAATGAAAATCGAGACCAATTTCTTCGGCCTGTTCTCGCAACCACTGAACAGCTTTTTCTAAAATATAAAATAAAATTTTATAATGCTGATGTTAAGAAATTGCAACTCGAGTCGGTCAAAATAAAATTTAACTTTACCATATCCAGGTTCAGGATTAGGGTGAGCTGATTTAAATCTTAAATATGTTCGAAATTTAGTTACAACTGGATCTTCTTGTAACGTGGAGGGGTTTGGAAGGCCCTGTGCTCCACATAAAAATGTAATTGCACATATTAAATTAAAAACAGAAACCATTTTGATTTCTAAAATATTCAAAGTCAAATCAATCACTCCGCTTATTGGCAACTAGAAAGGAAGGAAACCGAATGATAATTGAAACAAATGACCTATCTTGGACTGAATCCAATGACAAACGTTCAGACAGATCTGTAAAAATTGTAATTTAAAGCCATTATCTTTTAAAGTTTCATAAGGATATAACGGACAATAAATTGATTGTTTAATTACCTTTATCATTAGTTTAGATTACTTGTACTTGTAGTACTTCAGATTGAACTGGGATAATCAATGACTCTCATTCTTCCATTTCAGAAAATTGATTCAATTTAAATCGTGAATTAGATACAAACAACATACATATTATTTCATTTTTTAATTTCATTTCTTGACTTTTATCAAACTTACAAACTCTACTTTACAAGCAGTAAATTGATAATTTTATTTTATAAAATCAAACATAACCTCTAAATGATCTCAAAGTGGATTTTAGGCGATTGTTTAAGTTTAAGATAAGCGCATCTTGTGACGATGATGGTGGGGTGTGTGAGTGAGATTCATTGTGCAATTCTTCTGTAATTCAATTTTGATATACCTGAAAATTGATTCATGATCATATATGGTTATCAATTCATTATCATTGATAACAATTATGGTTCAATTGATTAACATGATATATGCGTAATGCGTATATTATATGTTGTACATAAATGTTGTCAAACTTTGGTTTAAACAATTCCCTAAAGAATTTATTTATTTATTCGGGTGATATATGTCACTGATGGGAGTGGGTGAAAGAGACTATGTATTTAAATGCACGTATCTATATTAATCTATAAATGACGGCGCTTTTACATTTTGGTTTTACGCAAGATGATGTACCCTTTGTAAATGCTTAGTGAAAGTAAACCGTTTCGCAACTACTTCATCGTTCATCGAATGAATTAAACATCACTCACTATTAGCAATTAAATGAAGCTTCACGTGGGGCGATGTAAGACTTTTTGGTCTGCATGAGAAAAAATTCTTACCACAATTATGATGTTGCTGTAATTTGAATGTGAATAGTTTCAATTCATTTCCGCTTTCACTCCGATTTGTATTGTATGTTTTTAAATGCATAAGATTGGAAGTTGGTAAAGGCAAAGGCAAAAAGTAAGCTTGCATCCCATAATATTATTAATACAATTTGACATGGGATGATAGGATATGACTGGCGTTACTTCAAACATGTCCGTACGTAAATATTTACATATATTCGACCAATATCGCCATGAATAGTTGCATATTTATGTAAATGTTTTAAAATATACAGCGATGTGATATTGGATTCATCTAATCTATAATTCAAATTCGTAAGGAAGAAAACTTTATTATTGCTAACAAAATCATCGTTGAATAGCATGTCGTATGACTCTTATGTCGTTGTTAATCGTCCTATAAATCATGATTTTGAATAATCCACTTTGATTTGCCACGAGTATGACCCACAACCTACAACCAATGCAAATTACAAAAAAAAACTTTACTAGAGCAAACTTACAAATGGCTAATGCTAATTGTTTGATTTGAATAGCAAAATGATTCAACGATAAAACCCATCCTACCATCATATCACCAGTGCTATGAAATACAACTGGTAAGTGAACAACCTCACTCACGTACACGTGTTGAGTTTTTTTTCTTTGCAGTAGAAATCAGTAAAAATGTAAAAAAGCTTAATGTAATTCAACAACTACTTTGAGAAAATTTTGAGGATGGAGGAAGTACAATGTTTGATGTTGAAGTAACAGAGAACTGGACTGGTTTGCTGGTCCCTATAACCCTGCGTGTACATGAACAGTGTGAAGTAACAATATCAACTCAACTATTGCTGTAAAGCTATTTTTTTAGGGTTGATAGTGTGATAGCACATAAATATATGAATTAAGGAAAGGGTTTTGCCAAATTGATTGATGCACATTTAGGGCATTGACTTCAGTTGAATTCACGCATTCCCCGGAAATTAGTTTGTTTACTTGTGCTTATAAATTATGGAATAAATCGATTTATAATTATGACAAACTTTTCATTTGAAATGAACCATTTTTTGGCTGGAATTTTAATATTCTTGATTGGATTCTTATGGATTAAAATAAGAAAAAACTCGATTCCAGGTAAATCTATGCACACTAATTTTCATAATTTTTGTTTCGTGTACGGTTTTTTTTGTAATTCACATTTGATTTGATCATTTCCCTTCTTATAGGACCAATTCCATTACCATTTATTGGAAATGTTCTACAGATTGGACAAAAACCTCACGTTAGGTTTGCAGAATGGGCGAAAATTTATGGACCAATTTTCAAAGTTAAAATGGGCGCCGTGGAGTAAGCAAGAAATAGTTTGAATTCTTATAGATGATATAATGACTTTAATTAGTAGCTAATTTTATGTCACGGGATGAAATAACCCGTTTTGTGTTCTTTTCGTAGCACGATAATTGTAAATGATCCCAAGCTAATAAATGAATTGCTGAGCGAAAATGCAGCAAGTGGAAGGCCCACTGATAACCCAGTAATATACGAGTTTTCCAAAGGACCCTACGGTATTATTGCTCAATTGATATTTTTATGAAAAATTGTCCATGAATCTAAAAACCATAAAAATTACGGCTTTTATCTAAATATAGGTGTAATGCTATCCGAGGGAGAAAGCTGGGAAGCTCAACGAAGATTCACTCTCCGGACTTTAAGGTGAAGTGAAATTCTTAGAACCTAACCTGAAAATGTCCATCAATAAATGTATGCATGCAACTTATACCGTAAAATTAAATCGTTACCCTGATGTATTTCTTCAGGAACTTCGGTTTCTCAAAAACGTCAATGGAAGGATTGATTATGGACGAAGTTGAGGCCACGCTTAAGTGGTTTCGCAGTGGGGAAGGAGTTGCAATATCTGGAAATCGGATTTTCAACGCCCCAGTGGTCAACTCTTTGTGGCGTATTGTCAGTAATGAAAGGCATAAATGGGAAGATCACAGGCCTGCTATTTTAGACGTGGCCACTGAATTTTTCGAGTATGAATCAAAATACCCGACATCAACTATTTATTTTTTTAAATATGAAAATTAACACACAAGTGTTTTGTAACAGTGCATTGGCCGTCGTCTGTACCAATGGATTGCTGTTTGCTCCCATTTTAAGAATTATTGCCCCTGACTTCTTCAGTTGGAACCGCTATGTCAAAAGTGGAAATGAAATGTTCAGGTTGATTCGTCAGTCAGTAGAGAAACACAGGATGACTTTGGATATCAACTGCACTAGGTACTTCAATTTTGTTCTATAAAACGATATATCGCATTGATAATCATAATTATATTTTTTAATGCGAATTCAAAAGGGACTTGATTGATCATCATCTTTTGGCAATTGACGCTTGTACGGATCCTAAGTCAAGTTTTTATAAGGAAGTGGGTTGTAAGTGCTATAACTGTTTTCTATTCCTGCTAAAATCTATATTAATTAATTGTACTAATTCTCATTTTATTCACTCATTGTCAATTTGGTGTAGACAGGAATCTTTTATCTAGTGTATTTGATTTATTTGCTGGAGGATCGGAGACAACGTATGTACAAATATTTAATTCGACTATTTAATCTCATGAATAAAGCCCTTTTCAGTGGGTCTCTATTTCTATGTATATGAGCTTTGAATAACCTTCTACAGGTCGCACACTTTATCCTGGGCCTTACTTTACTTGAGTCACTATCAGAACGCCCAGATAAAATTGCAAGTGGAAATCGACTCAGTGATTGGAACCTCAAGGTTACCCTGTCTGTCGGATAAAAATAAGTGAGGATTGGTAGATTCTTTGTTGACGAGAACAAAAGTAATTTGGGTTGGGATTATTATTTTTATAATGTATGTGTTTACAGAATGCCATACTTGGAAGCAGCAACATGCGAAATCCTTCGTCTTTCAACGGTTTTATCGATGGGAGTAGCGCGCCGAATGCTTTCTACAAAAGAGTTTTATGGATACACTTTTAAAAAGGGAACGACAATTTTCGCTAATTTATACGCAGTTCATCACGATCCTGTGATTTGGGGTGACCCTTTTGTTTTTAGACCGGAAAGGTTTTTATCCGTGGACGGGAAAGTTATTAATCAAGAGGCACTCATACCTTTTTCAAAAGGTGTCAGAAAATGTATCGGGGCATCTTTGGCCAAAGACACTCTCTTTTTGTTTTTATCCAGTATTTTTCAACAATTTCATGTTAACTGCGATCCTGAGACCAAAGATAAAATTGTGCAACCGTATTTTGAACCAGACATTGGCTATTTTCTGGTACCCAAACCTTTTAAAGTTATTTTGTTATCACGAACAAGCGACTAAATTCTTCAATAAAAAGGATTTTATGATAATGCATAGTGTGTTTATACATTGCGCATTGTAAAACAATCACTGATCATCATCATGGTTGACTAAGTTGACTTGTTGATCTTGATGTACCCAAGATTTTCTATGTATAATGCATAGCATACACGTGTAGTGCCATTTTCCTTCAAGCTTCAAGATGAAAACATTTTCTAGCTTATCAAGGTCATGTTATGCACTATTCCATTCAAACTAATAGCAATTTCCATTATTTCTTTTGAAACTTCATGCTTCGGAGAGTCAACAAACATTCATGTTATGTCATAACGTGTATTTTTCTTTCGAGATGCTGTGTAGGATGTAAAATTTGATTTGATGTAAAATTCAACTCTTTACCCTTTGGCTTGATGTTGAGTAATCGTAATTAAATTCTGTAGATTCTTTGCGTGCACTTGTTTGATAGTATAAATACCATTTTCCAGGTAGCAAGAAAGTCATCAACACTATTCTACCCAATATCTCTAAGCATATCATTAAAATCTCCATTTTAATGAGACGATTGACACGTAATAAGTATACCATCACACTCGTAAGACTTTTTCTTGCCATGAACGTGAAGAGATGCATACTTACACTACTATTTGAAAGAAGCAATATGGATAGTATCATGGTTTGTGAGAATTGAGAAACTGGGTTCATATTATAATATATTGTTTACTCCATCTCGAAAAGTTGTTCTTACCCAAAAAATAATATTACCCAAAACAATCATGCGATAAAAGTAACACTCAAATCAACGTGGGCACTAGTGGGCAGTAACTATTACTTAATTCTATCTTGTCACTGGGAGGTAAGAGTGTTGATGAACAGTTGCAACAGGTTCTTCATACGTCCTACACACAAATAGGCTACTATTTGTTGGCAAGATAAGAGAGGTAGACAGACAGTTCAGGTTGGTCGATTTTACTACCAAACTTTCATTACCATGTCCAGTCCAGCCAGAATCCGCAGACTTGAAGCATCCTTCTATTTCTATTCTGTCGTTTTCCTTAATTAATCACTATTTCCATCACCCAGTCAGATTTTGCAAACTTGTGCTAGATCATTTAACACATCAATATGGTGCGTACAATAATTTCTATTGATTTGAGTAAGGAGTCTACAGAGCAGCCTGGTCATGTCATTCACAATCGTTGGCATCCTGACATCCCCGCGGTGGCTAAAGTAACGCCCGGAGAAGTGTTTCGCGTTGAGTGCATGGACTGGACTGG